>VWZE01026266.1:14684-27333 GCA_013396675.1 Eubucco bourcierii
TGGCAGGGGGCTTGGACTGGATGAGCTCTTTGGGTCCCCTCCAACCCCTGACATGCTGTGAGCTGTGAGCCTGAAGAGATGAACCTTTAGCACTAAGGAGCTGCATTCATGACTAGGTGTGCCTGACTCCCAGTTTAGGAAGAAATGAGGCTGCACACAGACATAGGTTCACCAGAGACAGCAGCAGTGGAGAAATGGTCGATAAGGAACCCAGTGAGAAGAAATCCATCTGGACACAGGACTTGCATGGGCACAAAGAGACCTCCTGCTTCTACAGATCACCTGCATCTCTAACAGCTTCACTGAACCACCTTTACCTTGTATGCAGGAAACTCTCTAGCAAACAACTGCAGAGCTGAGTGCTTGTCTACCTGTACTCAGCACTGATGAGTACTGGGTTCAGGTTTGGGATCCTCACTACAAGGACATTGAGGGGCTGCCGTAGGTCCAGAGAAGGGCAGCAAAGCTGGGGAAGGGTCTGGAGAACAGAGCTGGGGAGGAGCAGCTGAGGGAGCTGAGGGTGTGCAGTCTGAAGAAGAGGAGGCTGAGGGCAGAGCTCATTGCTGTCTGCAGCTCCCTGAGAAGAAGTTGGAGCCAGGCAGGTGTCAGTTTCTTCTCCCACATAGCAAGTGACGAGACAAGAGGAAACAGCCTCAAGTTGCACCAGGGGAGGTTTAATTCGGACATAAGGAACATTTTCTTCCCTGAAAGAGTAGTTAAGCCCTGAGACAGGCTTCCCAGGGCAGTGGTGGGGTCACCATCCCTGAAAGTGTTCCAAAAACACAGAGATGTGGTGCTGAGGGTGACCTGGCAGTGCTGGACTTGACGACCTGGTAGGTCATTTCCAGCCTGCCTGAGGGTGTGGTATGAGCCTAGCTGAACACTGGCAGCCAGCTGCAGCCACCAGGAGGGAACAGCATCTGCTCAGTTCACTGGAGCTGAGCCCTGAGAGCCTGATGGTCTTTGTGAAGGAGCTTCACAGTCGGGCTGTGAAACACCGCTCAAGGTGAGAAGCAGCCAGGGCTAGGGGGGCACTGGCATGCCCTAGGCTCACCCTGGTGTGGTTTCCCCTTGGCTCTGTCCATTCTGAAGCAGGTTCTGCTTTCTGCCCCTCACCAGCAACCGAAGTCAGCAGTAATTCCCCTTGGAGAAAGTGCAGGATGGAATTCCAAGTAGGCAGAAGGTAACTACCCAGCCTGGAATTTCTCCAGGCCACTCACTTTAACTTGCAAGACAAGGAGAAACCCAAAATGCCAGGGGATCTTTGACCACAGGCAGCCCTGGGAAGTGAGCCTCAGCACACTCCCTGGCCTTGAGCACCTCAGTTGACACTTGGAGCACTTCCCAGGTTTGAGCCAGGGAGCAGCTGTGGTGTGCCTGTGCTGCAGAAAGCCTTTCTTCCCCAGCTTGCTGTTCCTCTGGGAGAAGACACACCTCTGATAGGAAGGTAGGTGCCTGGGGTAATGGGGGTGGGGAGATGAGTGTGTGTCAGGGTTTAATAAAATAAGGTGTCCACCCAGCCCATGGTTTTCCCTGGAAGCCCAAAGAGGGAATTTTCCAACCACCTGGCAATCAGTTTTCATTTCCCACCGGTCTTGGGGATGTGCCCTGCACTGCGCTCCTCTGCCCAGCGTGAGGAACGAGCAGGAGAGGAGATGGAGACACCTCTGCAGCCAAGCCCCTGCCTTCCTACCTCTGCAGCTGTGAGTCCTCAGATGCCCCCTGCTCAGCCACCACACTCCAGGCTCTGTGCTCAGGCAGGAGCTGTGCTGAGGAGTCAAGATCAGAGATAACAAAGTGAGGCTCTGAGGTCAGGTACAAAAGCAAGCACCCACTGACCACCACACAGCCCTGGCCCTTGCCTGGGGAGGGCAGGTTGGTCCCTGCGTTGCTTTCCTGGCTACCTGCTCACTTCTAGGTCCAAATTTAAACTGAATGTTAGGAAGAAGTTCTTGGCAATGAGGGTGGTGAGACCCTGCCCAGGGAGGTTGTGGAGCACAGAAGCATCGAATGTGATCAAAGATCTGTGCTCCACATCCTCCCTGGGCAACCTGTGCCAGTCTCTCACCACCCTCACTGCAAACAACTTCCTCCTAATATCCACTGTCAATCTCCCCTCTGACACTTCAAACCCATTCCCCTTGTCCTGCCATTCCCAGCCCTTGTCAATAGTCCCTCCCCAGCCTTCTTGTAGGCCCCCTTCAGATCCTGGAAGGCCACTCCAAGCTCTCCTGGAAGCCTTCTCTTCTGCAGGCTGCAGAGCCCCAACTCTCTCAGCCTGTCCTCACAGCAGAGCTGCTGCAGCCCTCTCAGCACCTTGGTGGCTTCTTCTGGACTGGCTCCAACACTTCCATGTCCTTCCTGTGCTGGGGGCTCCAGAACTGCACCCAGGACTGCAGATGGGGTCTGAGGAGAGCAGAGTAAATAGTAAAGATGATCTTGAGAGGTCCCTTCCAAGACCCAGCACACTGTTACTCTCTGATCCTCAGGACATCACACATGAAACTAAAGGCCCTTTCCAGCCCTCACCTGGGACTTTTCCCTGATTCCCAGCACTCAGAACACTTTGTGGAATAGAGGAGGAAGCTTCACACCTTCCAGCTGAGTATCAGGGATTGTCTCACTCACCCAGAAAGCAGCAGACCTGGGGTTACACTCGCTTCAGATTCCAGGGAGGTCTGATGGTCCTGCTGTGAATTTCTTCTCTTTCATCTCCCTATTTTTCCTTCTGCTGTTCTGTGGCATGTATCAGTTGCAGAGGCAGAAGGAGGGTTTAAATCAATGCAGCTGATAACAGTGTGCTTCTAGGAGGCTGAGGCAGTGGCTTTAAACCCAAGTGAGACATGAGCCTGAATGAAAGCTCTAGCAGCTGTGTAAGATCTAGGTGAGAGCAAGACCACTGTCCTGTTCTTTGAGAGGGTCAGGCAGTGCAGCTGTGGCCTGTGCTGCTCAAAGCAGGCTCCTTGCAGTTCACTTTGGGCCATCAGAAGGGTCTGAGGGGGGAGCTGTATGCAAAATTGCCTGCATGAGGTGGCTATGGGCTTGCACAGGCAAGGCAAATGGAGGTGTTCAGCGGAATCACTGAATTAACCAGGCTGGAAAAGACCTTCAAGGCCATCGAGTCCAACCCAGCACCTAACCCTTCTAATTAACCAACCCATGGCACTCAGTGCCTCATGCAGCCTCCTCTTAAACACCTCCAGGGATGGGGACTCCACTACCTCCAAGGGCAGCCCATTCCAATGCCAGTCACTCTTGTTGGGGAGAACTTCTTCCCAGCATCCAGCCTAAACCTGCCCTGGCACAGCTTGAGGCTGTGTCCTCTCGTTCTGCCACTGGGTGCCTGGCAGAAGAGCCCAACCCCAGCTGGCTGTGTGAGCCTGTGGGTCAGATGAGGGTCAAAGAGAGGGGAGTGAAAAGGGAGAGGTTGCAGCAGCACTGGGGCTCTGGCTGTCACCATCCTGTCTTTGTCATCCTGGGAGCCATTGTGAGCCCATGACCTGGGGTAAGTCACTTTGCTTCTCTATGACTCAGGTTCCTCTGAAGTGGGACTTGCACTTCCCTGCCTCAGAGGAGTAAGGCAAAGGTAGGAGATGACAGTCACTGAGTTGTTTAGATAGCCAATCTAAGGCAGTTTTATAAGCTCCCAGGCACCTCATAATGCAACTTGCCTTGGCTCCAGCTGGTTTCCTCTGTCTGCAGTAGGCTGATTCCCAGAGGTGAATTGATTTGTTGGTCCTCACCACCAGGAAGCTCTCTGCTCCCAAGGGACACATGGAGAGCAGAACACATCATGATCTTAAGCTCCAAAACCCTACCTCAGGACCTGGGAATGATGGACAGAATAAAAGCCAATGGATGTTTGCTCTTTGGCTGCTTGCAGGAGAAGAAGACACAGGATTAGCTTTGATCTTGCAATGCCAGGGCAAGGGGCAATGGGTTTAGAAGTGGCAGAGGGGAGATTGAAAGTGGCTGTTAGGAGGAAGTTGTTTGCAGTGAGGGTGGTGAGACACTGGCACAGGTTGAGGGTGGTGAGACACTGGCACAGGTTGAGGGTGGTGAGACACTGGAAAAGGTTGAGGGTGGTGAGACACTGGCAAAGGTTGAGGGTGGTGAGACACTGGCAAAGGTTGCCCAGGGAGGTTGTGGAGCACAGAAGCACCCAACGTGATCTTTGATCACGTTGGGTGCTTCTGTGCTCCACAACCTCCCTGCAGGTCTTCTGTGCTCCACAACCTCCCTGGAGATGTTCAGGACCAGGTTGGATGAGTCCTTGAGTGCCCTGTGCTAGTGGGAGGTGTCCCTACCTATGGCAGGGGGTTGGAACTAGATGATCTCTGAGGTCCCTTCCAACCTTCCCATTCTATGATTCTATGACCTGTCACTGAGAAATGACTTTTAAGAGAGCTCAAAAAATGTTTCCAGTGCTGAACACACAACCTCAAGAGAAAACCCCCCCAAATACCCAAGCAATCCTGCTTGACATCTCCCAGGACTTCTTTTTAAGGGAGCAGCAACCAGAGGAGGGAGAGTCCTTGCTCTCCAACTTCTAATTGCTTAAGGAGTGTCCCCTAATACAATTAACAAGGCTGCTTTAATTAAGAGCCCAGCTCAAAACAACTCCATCAGCTGTGTGCGGGGGAAAGACACATATACAAACACACATGTATGTGCTATGCACATTCTATAGAGGAGAAGTAAATGAGGCTGTGGTGTAGTGGGTGCTGCTTCCAAAGGGTGAGGATGTTAGCCTGGTCTGTGTCCTATCATTAAGTGCTGTGAACTCACCCAAAGATCAAAGGAGCATGAAAGGAATGCGGTGAATGCCGCTTGGCCCTAATTGTCTGGAAAATTAAAGTTCAGTTGTGCCAGCCATTGTGTGTTAAATATCCCCAGGCAGGAAGGTCGATCCTGGAACAAGAAGGTGTGTCTAGCAGCCAGGCAAGGCAACGTTGCCAAACAACTGGTACTTGCCAGATGACTCCTTCCTACCCCCCCACCTCGGACACTGGGGTTTGTTCCCATGTTGGCCAAGGGTCACCCTAGGGCTGGGCTCACAAAAACAGAGCCTCAGGAGTTTACTCATCTTCTGTCCAGCCTTACCTGGGTTAAAAATCAATTGAGGCTTCCTTGAGTAAGAAATGAGTAAAAGGCTGCTGAAGCCAGGGAAGAGTTTAGAGAGAGACAGGGAAAAGGCCAGAGAGTCCAGGGAAGAGTGCAAAGATGCTGAGGGAACCAGAGCATCTCTGACAGTGAAAAACAAAAACAGGCTGAAAGACCTGGGGGTCTTCAGCAGGGAGAAGAGCAGGCTGGGAGAGGGTCTTGTAGGTGATCCTGCTCTGGCAGGGCAATTGGACTAGGTGGTCTTTCGAGCTCCCTTCCAATTCCTAACATTCTGTGATTCTCAGCACTGAAGGGTGAAGATCTAGAGGATGAGGCCAGACTCTTTTCAGTGGTGCACAGCCATGAGGACAGCAGGCACCAGGAACAAACTGAAACAGGGGAGGTTCTCTCTGAATAGAAGAGAAAATTTCTTTGCTCTGTGGATGCTGGAGGCCTAGAGCAGGTTGCCCAGAGATGTGAAATCTCCTTCTCTGGAGAGATGCCAAACCTACCTGGATGTCCTGATCCTGGGCAACCTGCCTCTGCAGAAGGCTTGGACTAGATGATCTCCAGAGGTTCCCTTCCACCCTCTACCATGCTGTGCATTTGTAATTCTGTAAGAGAGAACATGAGGAGAGTTGTGCAGCAAGGCCCTGGGTGGGCTTTTGCTTGGGTGAATTTGGAGAGTGAAGGACAGGGAGCAGCAACCTCTTGCAGTAGCTAACACAGCACACTCAGCCCTGCATGCTGTCCCAGAGGCACGAGAGAGTGAGGACCCCCCACACAAGCAGAGGCTTGGTTAAAAAGTCCTTTCCCATCCCCCATCCCCAGGCAGTGCTTTCCACAGCAGTGTCCTGGCAGGATGCAGCCCGGGTTTAACGGGTGCACAGCGCTGGAAGCGGCTCAGGATGGCTCAGCCACACAAAGCAACCCTGGACAGTTTTCTATTCTTGAATCCACTTTTCCAGCCCTGGTTTAAATGATTCAAACAAGAGTGCATGCAGAGCTTCCTGTGTGGTGAGCCCTTCTACTCTCACCACAGAGCTCAAATGCTACCCCTTCGGCCCTGACCTGAAACGACCTCGCTCGGACAATGCTAGCTCCAGACTCTGCTGAGCTGCACACACAGCCCCAGACCTCTCTCTGCAGCCAGCAGCACTTGGAGCCACAGTGCTCTGTGATCACTGCATCTACAGCTGTTAAATGATGGGGAGAGGGCAGTGCCTGCTTGGCGTCTGAAGAGCAGCTTTGCAGCAAGAGTGACAGGCAGGAGCTGAGGGTGATGCAGGCAGCCACAGAGAGACATAGAATGGCTGAATGGGTTGGGCTGGAAGGGACATTTCAAGGTCACCTAGTCCAAAGCTCCTGCAGTCAGCAGGGGCAGTTGCAACTAGAGCCCTATCCAACCTGATCTGGAATGTTACCAAGGATGAGGCACCTGGCACCTTTTCTGGGCAACCCAGGCCAGTGTTTCATTGCTCTCATCAGGAAAGATTTTCTTCCTTCTATCCAGTATAAATTTCATTCTTTTAGTTTCAAACCAGCACCCTTTGTCCTGGCACAACACACTCCACTCAAGCCTGTCCCTGTCTTTACTACAGGCCCCCTTAAGCACTGAAAGGCCACAAGGAGGTGTCTCTGGAACCTCTTCTTCTCCAGCCTGAACAACTCCAACCCTCTCAGCCTGTCCTCACAGCAGAGGTGCTCCAGCCCTCAAAACATTTTTGTGGCCTCCTCTGGCCCTGCTCCAACAGGTTCACGTCTCTTCTGTACTGAAGACTTCACAGCTGGACACAGCACACAGACAGAGCTGCTCCTTCCAAGGTCTGCTGATACTGCTGACCTGTACTGCCCTGGTAAAACCCCACACAGCAGGCACTGGAGATGCTGTGGTATTTTTGTTTTGTTTTGTTTTGTTTTTGCAAGAGGAACATTACTGTGCTGCCCTGGCTGGGCTTCAGCTCCTCTCTGTCTACTCCTGCTTGCTTTTGCAGTTTCGTTTGGAGATGTTCCTTACCTCCCCTGGGATGTTTCAAACTAGTCTGGACAAAGCACAGGACAGAGGAACAAGCACGTAGGGGTAGAGGGATGGAGTAAATTACTTAATGAGTTTTTTCCCAGCCCTAACGCCTGTGCTGGGATGACTTCACCTCCTAAACAAGCTGTTGCTTAACACCACTGGCACAGAGGAGCTGCTGCATTCCACCCCAGAGATGACCGCGTTGCAGCGGGAGGTGAGCACCTCTCCCCATCACCCCCCCCACCCCACTNNNNCCTCCCCCCCCCAACCCCCCCCCCCACCCCTATTTATGGTCTGCAAAATGATTTATGATCTATTGGAATGAAAAGTGCAACGTGAATGTCAGGTATTATAAACTGTTATTACCCTCCTGCTTCTGAAAACGCTCCCCTTTGAGTTTTTGAACTGGTTAATGGCAAGATAATATCCACAGCAACAACCCAAATTACAGGCCCCTTTAGGCAACTCATTAATATTGTTTTATAAATGAACATAATATTCCTGGGCAGGAGTTAAAAGTGCTTCAGCCCTCTTCTTTTTATTTTCTTTTTCTTTTTTTTTCTTTTTTTTTTTTCTTTTTGGATGGCAAAATACCCAGCAACAATTTCCAGCATCCAATGATGATGGTTGTTAATAGCTCACATTTGTGTAGCGCCTTTGATCCCCGAGCGCCTTACAAACAACTGTGTACACAGGCGAGCGTGCACACACGTGCAGCACCTCAGCACAGCACCAGGCTATCAACCCTCCTATCACACACACACACAGCAGCAGACATCCCACACAACACTGCAGAAGGCTGGAAGAGGTGCCCCAAACAGGGCAGTGTGAGTGCAGCCCCAGACAGCAACCCTGTGCTGGGCTGAAGTAAGAGCAGTGTGGGCAGCAGGGCAAGGGAGGGGATTCTACCCCTGTGCTCTGCTCTCCTTCCTACCTACCTGGAGTCCTGTGTGCAGTTCTGGAGCACCCAGCACAGGAAGCAGCAAGAGCAGGGTGGGTAGCAGGGCAAGGGAGGGGATTCTACCCCTGTGCTCTGCTCTCCTCAGACCCCACCTGGAGTCCTGTGTGCAGTTCTGGAGCCCCCAGCACAGGAAGGACATGGAAGTGTTTGAGCCAGTCCACAGGACACCATGAAAGATGCTAAGAGGGTTGCAGCAGCTCTGCTCTGAGGACAGGTTGAGGCTCTGCAGCCTGGAGAAGAGAAGGCTTCCAAGAGACCTTGGAGTAGCCTTCCAGGATCTGAAGAGGGCTACAGGAAGGCTGGGGAGGGACTATTGACAAGAGCTTGGAATGCCAGGAGGAGGAGGGATGGGTTTGAAGTGGCAGAGGGGAGACTGAAACTGGCTGAAGTTGTTTGGAATGAGGATGGTGAGACACTGGCACAGGTTGTCTAGGGAGGTTATGGAGCACAATATGATCTTTGATCACAGTCTGTGCTTCTGTGCTCCACAACCTCCCTGGAGCTGTTCAAGGCCAGGTTGGAGGAGGCCTTGATTATCCTGTTCTAGTGGGAGCTGTCCCTGCCTATGGCAGGGGTTTAGAACTGGATGTGCTTTGAGGTCCCTTCCAACCCAAACCATTCTATATTTTATGGTTCTATTTGGCATCATTACCTTAGCTACTCCTAAACACAAATCAAAAAAGGGAATCATCACTGTGCAGCATCTTTGGAAGGCTTCCCTAGGTCCAACTGAAATTGGGGCAGGAGTGGTTTGGAGTGGTTGGTGTTTTGAGTTGGGGTTTCTTTTTCTTTTTGTCTCCTGGGCTTCAATAGGATTAACAAAGCCAGAATGGAGCCAGGGATAACACATTGGCTCTTGCAAAATCACCACTGGGGACTCTGTGGGATTACAGAAGTGGCCAAGTGCTCTCCATCCCATCCAGGGACAGTGCTTGCTTCAGTATCATGCCAGAAGCACCAGAGTCATTGCTTTAGGAGGAGACATCCAGGGCCAAAGTCACAGAACCATTTTGGTTCTGCCAGGTCACTGCCAGGTCACCTCTACACCACATCCCCCAGCACTACATCTGCAGGGATGGGGACTCCATCACTGCCCTGGGCAGCCTGGGCTGGGCTTGACAATGGTTTGGGGCAAGAAATAATTCCTCACATCCAACCTGAACTTTTCCTGCTGCAACCCTGGGCTGCCTCATTGCTCCAGCACTCATTCTTTGGGAGAAGAAACTGATCCCCAACCTCCTTTCACAGAGCTGAAGAGGGTGAGAAGGTCTCCCCTCAGCCCCAGTGCAAACAACTGCAGCTCCCTCAGCCACTCCTAGCAGGACTACCAAGACCTGTGTTCTCTGGACCCTTCACCAGCTTCGTTGCTCTTTAGACAAATTCCAGCACCTCTGTGTCCTCCTTGGTGTGAAGGGCTCAAAACTGATCCCAATGTTGGTGCAGCCTCACCAGTGCCCACAGAGTGGCCATCACTGCCCTGGTCCTGCTGGTCACACTGCTGCTGAGCCAAGCCAGGATGCTGTTGGCCTTCTTGGCCACCTGGGCACACTGCTGGCTCACATTCAGCTGCTGTTGACCAACAGCCCCAGGTCATTTTCTACCGGGCTGCTTTCCAACCACTCTCCCCTAAGCCTGGAGCATTCCTGGGGTTGTTGTGACCCAGTTGCAGGGCCCAGAACTTGACCTGGTTGAACCTTGTCCCATTGGCCTCAGCCCATTGATCCAGCCAGTCCAGATCCCTCTGCAGAGCCTCCCTGCCCTGCAGCAGAGTGGCACACCCAGAATCATAGGATCGTTGAGGATGGAAAAGTCCTTTAAGATCATCAAGTCCAACCATTAACCTAACACTGCCAAGTCCAAAGCTAAAGCATGTCCCTAAGTGTGGGACTTTGTGCCATCTGCAAGCTTCCTGAGGGTGTCCTTGATCCCTTGGCCAGGTCAAAGATGGAAATAAAGACAACAGGCTCTGATACTTAGCCCGGGGGAACAATGCTGGTTACCAGCCAGCAACTGGATTTAACTCCATTCACCACAACTCTTTGGAATCAGACATCCAGGCTGGTTTTTACCCCGTGGATATGGGCAGAGAAAGGCTGTGAGACTCCATGCAAGACAGAGCCTTAAGTTGATGCAATTAAACTGAAGTGACAGCTCTTCCATGGGATTTTTCCTTGGCCACACATCCCTTGAGAAATCTCTGTGGGGTAAAGAGGGACTTTGGTACAGGAGGCACAACTGCCACCTCCAACCCTTCCTATCAGCAAGAGCAGGGCTGGGATGGTGATATTTCTGGAATGGGGTTTGCAGTCTTGTCCATGGTGGTCGCTGCCTATTTACCTCCTCTCGACCAGGATATATGGGAGAAAGCATTGGAGGCTCTGATCCACAGGTACCTGAGAGGTTTCTGGCTGGTGTTCAGTACCCAAAGCTGCTGCCTTTGATACCCCTGTGAGCCCCCAGTCCAGCCAAGATTTAAATTCAGGCCTAATGTGACCTCCCAGCAGAGGTAATGTCTGACTCACAAGGGCCAACATGAAGAGATTAAGGCAGGAACCTTGGACCTCCTCCCACCCACGCCCTGGATGAGTTACACTGATGTTTATCTCAGCCTCATGGGGCTCCTTCAGCCTCACTAAATTACCCCTGTGGCTCATCCCAAAAAGCAGCTCGATGATAGCCCTCCCCAAACCAAACTGGAACAGCCAGTCTGGAGGAAGCAGGGAGTCAGGATGCAGCCTGGGACGCTGCCCTTGGGCAGGAGGGATGGACAGTGAGGGGCAGGATGTGAAGCAGCCAGGAGGCAGATGCTGAACAGCCAGAGGGCTGGGCTCCTCAGTTCAAGAAGACAACTAGCTACTGGGGAGAGGCCAATGAAGGCTAAGATGATGAAGGGACTGGAGTATTCCTTTGAGGAGGGAAGGCTGAGAGCCCTGGAGCTGTTTAGCCTGGAGAAGAGCAGCCTGAGAGGGGATCTGATCAATGCTGATCAATAGGTAAAGGATGGGGGGGCAAGAGGATGGAGCCAATCTTGTCTCAGTGGTGTTCAGTGATACAGCAAGGGGCAATGGGCACAAACTGGAACACAGGAGGTTCTACCTGAACAGGAGGGAAAAACTTGCTCTGAGGGTGCTGGAGCCCTGGAGCAGGCTGCCCAGAGAAGTTGTTGAGTCTCCTTCTCAGCAGAGAATCCAAATCCAGCTGGAGATTATAGAATCATAGACTCAGTCAGGGTTGGAAGGGACCACAAGGACCATCCAGTCCCAACCCCTCTGCCATGCCCAGGGGCACCTCACACTAGATCAGGCTGGCTACAGCCTCATCCAGCCTGGCCTTAAACACCTCCAGGGATCAGGCTTCCAACACCTCCCTGGGCAACCCCTGCCAGGCTCTCACCACCCTCATGCTCAACAACTTCTTCCTAACCTCCAGTTTGGATCTCCCCATTTCCAGCTTGGTTCCATTCCCCCCACTCCTATCCCTACCTGACAGCCTCAAAAGTCCCTCCCCAGCTTTCCTGTAGCCCCCTTATGATCCCTGTCAGCCTGCTCTTGGTGACCCTGCTCTAGCAGGGGGCTGGACCAGGTGATTCCAGAGGTCACTTCCAACCTGCCCCATCCTGGTATTCTGTGAAGTGAGCAGGAGGCAGTGATATCTGCCCCCACACATGGCTATGGTCTGTCAATATGCCACAGAGAGATGCATGTGGGAGTGCAGCCTGCAGATGAAACAACCTGAACCCTGGAGCCCACCCTGGTAGGACTTCAAAATGTTCCAGGAGGNGTAAAGGATGGGGGGGCAAGAGGATGGAGCCAATCTTGTCTCAGTGGTGTTCAGTGATACAGCAAGGGGCAATGGGCACAAACTGGAACACAGGAGGTTCTACCTGAACAGGAGGGAAAAACTTGCTCTGAGGGTGCTGGAGCCCTGGAGCAGGCTGCCCAGAGAAGTTGTTGAGTCTCCTTCTCAGCAGAGAATCCAAATCCAGCTGGAGATTATAGAATCATAGACTCAGTCAGGGTTGGAAGGGACCACAAGGACCATCCAGTCCCAACCCCCCTGCCATGCCCAGGGGCACCTCACACTAGATCAGGCTGGCTACAGCCTCATCCAGCCTGGCCTTAAACACCTCCAGGGATCAGGCTTCCAACACCTCCCTGGGCAACCCCTACCAGGCTCTCATCAGCCTTGTGCTGAACAGCTTCTTCCTAACCTCCAGTCAGAATCTCCTCGTTTCTAGCTTGGTTCTATTCCCCCTAGTCCTATCCCTACCTGACAGCCTCAAAAGTCCCTCCCCAGCTTTCCTGTAGCCCCCTTATGATCCCTGTCAGCCTGCTCTTGGTGACCCTGCTCTAGCAGGGGGCTGGACCAGGTGATTCCAGAGGTCACTTCCAACCTGCCCCATCCTGGTATTCTGTGAAGTGAGCAGGAGGCAGTGATATCTGCCCCCACACATGGCTATGGTCTGTCAATATGCCACAGAGAGATGCATGTGGGAGTGCAGCCTGCAGATGAAACAACCTGAACCCTGGAGCCCACCCTGGTAGGACTTCAAAATGTTCCAGGAG
>VWZE01026266.1:53425-64950 GCA_013396675.1 Eubucco bourcierii
CCCTGGATGTGTTGAAGGCCAGATTGGATGAGGCCTTGAGTGAGCTGTACTAGTGGGAGGTGTCCCTGCCTATGGCAGGGGGTTGGAACTGGCTGATCCTTGAGGTCCCTTCCAACCTTACCATTCTATGATTCTATGATTTTCAATCACAAACGATGGATTTGGGAAGATTTGCAGTTTCCTCAAAGAGAACTTCACTGCAAACTCCCTCACTGCCAGCCAAAGCTCCACAGAACTACGTCTTGAGTAAACACACACAGCAGGAGGAATCTGTGGAAGTGCTGCTTGTGAGCCCTTAGAGATAAGGTGAGGAGGATGTTTGTCCTCCTTGAAAGGTTCAATGAGGTGGGGTTGTTCAGTCTAGAGAAGGGAAGGCTCCAGAGAGACCTTATTGTGGCCCTTCAGTACTTAGAGGTGACCCAGAGGAAAGGTGACAAGGGACTCTTTAGCTAAGAGTGTAGTGAGGGGACAAGGTGAAATGGTTTTAAGATGAAAGAGAGGAAATCTAGATCAGGTGTAAGGAAGAAATTCTTTACTGTGAGTGTGATGAGACACTGCAGCAGGTTGCCCAGAAAGGCTCTAAGATGAAAGAGAGGAAATCTAGATCAGGTGTAAGGAAGAAATTCTTTACTGTGAGTGAGATGAGACATTGGAGCAGGTTGCTCAGAAATGCTCCATCCCTGGAAGTGTTCAAGACCAGGTTGGATGGGGCTTTGAGTAATTTGGTCTAGTGGCAGGTTCAACCCTGCTGTGGCAGAGGGCTTGGAACTGGCTAATTCCAACCCAAACCATCCTATGATCCCACTCTCTGGCAGGAAACATGCTCTGGTCACACAGTAAGGCTGTGGAGATCCAGACCTGTACTCCAGCTACAGTTAGTCAGCCTGAAAACTGCTCTTGGTTATGCTTGTCAAATCCAGCCCAATCACCTTCACTGAGCAGCTACCAGGCAGCTGCAAACTGCTGCAGCAATCAGAGTCAATGAGTTCCTAAACCTTTCCAGTGCCCACTGCCTGCTGATGCTCTTTGCCCACAGATGCAAGCAGCTTGTTCACCACACATCTGTAGCTCAGTTTGTCCCTCCACAGCCTCCTTGAACCAAATCACAGCACTCCTAACATTGATGTTTTCAGGCACACTCCCCAATTCTACTCACCTGACTGTGAAGCTTGAGGATTCCTGATTCTATTCCCCAGGGATGAGGGAGTGGGAGAGCAAAGATGCTTCTTTCCATAGGCTCTTCCAAATTGGCTGTTTCTAAGGTTACAAGAAAATGGACACAGCACCAAGCACAGCTGGAGGCAGGAATGGTTTTCAGGGATTAGGGTGGGCAGTTTTTCCTTTTGCAATGAAACCCTTTGCTGGTTTGTAGAGCCTTATATAAAACAAAACAAGCAAACAAAAAAATCAAGACCAGAAATAGTTAAATACAAACAAACAAAACAAACTCAAAAAACTCCAAACGAGCAAACAGAAAAAGAACAAACGAAACACACAAACACAGACACAAACACCTCCCTACCACGGAATCAGTCAGGGATGGAAGGGACCACAAAGAGCAGCCAGTCCCAACCCCCCTGCCATGCCCAGGGACACCTCACACCAGCTCAGACTGCCCACAGCCTCATCCAGCCTGGCCTTAAACACCTCCAGGATCAGGCTTCCACCACCTCCCTGGGCAACCCCTGCCAGGGTCCCAGGGTGAAGAACCTCTTCCTAACATCCAGTCTGAATCTCCCCGTTTCTAGCTTTGTCCCATCCCCCCCCAGTCCTATCACTGCCTGTGCCTCCTGCCACTCACCTGCACATCCTTAGAGCCATTGCTGAGGTCACCTCTCAGGTTCCTCCTCTGCCAGCAGCACAGCTCCAGCTCCCTCAGGCTCTGCTCCTACCAGAGCTGTTCCATTGCCTTCAGCATCTTTGTGGTTCTGTGCTGGACTCTCTCCAGCAGATGTGTCCCTCTTGAACAGGGGGGACACAGGACGCAGGACTCCAGATGTGGCCTCAGCAGGGCAGAACAGAGAGGCAGGAGAACCTCTCTTGACCTTCTCACCACAGCCTTTCTAACCTACTCCAGAATAGCATTGATCAGATTGATCAGATCTTCCATCTAGGATGCTCCTCTCCAGGCTAAACAGCCCCAGAGCTCTCAGCTCTTCCTTGTAGCCTTGAGTCCAGTCAGCCCAGCAAGCTGTGGGAAGCCTTCTCCTTAAAGGCACAAAAATAAATCAAAATTAAAGCATAGAAGGGTAAAGTTGGAAGGGACCTCAAGGATCAGCCAGTTCCAGCCCCCTGTCACAGGCAGGGACACCTCCCACTAGCACAGCTCACTCAAGGCCTCCTCCAACCTGGCCTTGAACACCTCCAGGGAGGGAGCAGCCACAACGTCCCTGGGCAACCTGTGCCAGTGTCTCACCACCCTCACTGCAAACAACTTCCTCCTAACATACAGTCTAAATCTTCCCTTTGTCTGTTCAAACCCACTGCCCCTTGTCCTAGCATTCCCAGACCATGTCAATAGTCCCTCCCCAGCCTTCCTGGAGCCCCCTTCAGATCCTGCAAGGCCACTCCAAGGTGTCCTGGAAGCCTTCTCTTCTCCAGGCTGCAGAGCCCCAACTCTCTCAGCCTGTCCTCGCAGCAGCCCTCTCAGCATCTTGGTGGCCCTCCAAATGGATAGGAATGAACTGAGGTGAAAGCAAGAACAAACCAAGGTAAGTGTCCAGGGTGTGCTCTCCACCTGCTGTCTCAAACTGGCTCATGTTCCTCATGTAGGCAAGGCCTAATTCACTTGACCCTGGGCAAATGAATGGGCACTTGTCACCCAGTGACAAGTGGTGTCCCTCAGGGGTCAGTGCTGGGACCAGTGCTGTTTAACATCTTTGTCAGTGACATGGACAGAGGAATGGAGTGCACCCTCAGCAAGTTTGCAGATGACACCAAGCTGTGTGGCACAGTCGACTTGCTAGAGGGCAGGGATCCATCCAGAGGGACCTGGACAGGCTGGAGAGTTGGGCCCAGGCCAACCTGATGAAATTCAATAAGGCCAAGTGTAAGGTCCTGCACCTGGGTAGGCACAATCCCAAGCACAAATACAGGCTGGGTGGTGAATGGCTGGAGAGCAGCCCTGAGGAAAAGGACCTTGGAGTCTGGGTTGATGAAAAGCTCAACATGAGCCTGCAGTGTGCACATGCAGCCCAGACAGCCAACCGAGTCCTAGGCTGCATCAAGAGAAGCGTGGCCAGCAGGGCAAGGGAGGGGATTCTGCCCCTTTACTCTGCTCTCGTCAGACCCCACCTGGAGTACTGTGTGCAGTTCTGGAACCCTCAGCACAGGAAGGACATGGAAGTGTTGGAGCGGGTCCAGAGGAGGGCCACAAAGATGATCAGAGGGCTGGAGCAGCTCTCCTATGAGGACAGGCTGAGGGAGTTGGGGCTCTTCAGCCTGGAGAAGAGAAGGCTTCGAGGGGACCTGATAGTAGCCTTCCAGTATCTGAAGGGGGCCTACAGGAAGGCTGGGGAAGGATTATTTACAAGGTCCTGCAATGACAGGACAAGGGGCAATGGGCTTAAACTGGCAGAGGGGAGATTTAGACTGGATGTTAGGAGGAAGTTCTTTACAGTGAGGGTGGTGAGGCACTGGAACAGGTTGCCCAGGGAGGTTGTGGATGCTCCCTCCCTGGATGTGTTCAAGGCCAGATTGGATGAGGCCTTGAGTGAGCTGTACTAGTGGGAGGTGTCCCTGCCTATGGCAGGGGGTTGGAACTAGCTGATCCTTGAGGTCCCTTCCAACCTTACCATTCTATGATTCTATGATTCTATGATTAAATCCTGCTTTCTATTTGCCTCTCTGCAAAAGGAGGGCAGCGCCGCAGCCGCTGTTGCGAAGTGCTCGGAGATTTATGGCAGAGGAGCATTACATTAAACCCAACAAGTAGGGATTATTTTACCTTGATACACTTAGGAAAAAAAAAATAAATCAAAATAAAAAAAAAAAATCAAAATCAAAGGGCTCCACATCCAGCTCTCCACTCTTTAACTGGCATCTTGTGACTCCGCAGAAGCAAGGAGTGTAGGGAACAATAAAAGCAAAAGTTAAAGCGTTCTCAGCTCATTACACATTTTCTCAATGTCTTTTCAGACACAATTAAACCAAAGAAGCCTGAAATTAACTGGTTTCCAGCCTGAGTAACACTGGAAACATTTATTTCCTACCCTGCACGTCTAATTAGTGCAGTGCAGTCAAAAGGGAGCAAAACTCCAATTTGTAAGTGAAACTAGACGTAGATTAAAAACACACTCTGTAATAATGCCCCAGTGCTTCTGTAATGCCTCATGCCTTCAAAGGGCTGAGCAAGTATGATCTCATTAATTCTCACAGGTAGGTAATTTGGTGTTATTAGCCTTGTTTTACAGCCAGATCTTAGAGAGGTGGAAGTGATTTGCCCACAGGCACAGACTCCACGCTTGAGACCGAACTAGAACTTGGGAGAGTGACGTCTTAACCAGGGCTGGGGACCCTCTGCCTTTCCAGAGGGGAGCTCAGCGCCTCACAGGCCCAGGAGGCAGCTCCTGAGGGGTTCAGGGGTCTGCTATGATGATCATTAAGGAGCCAGAGGGGAAAGCTGGAGGACATGGGAGCACCGAGCTCAGCGACAGCCGTGCCTGAGCCTTTCTTCTTGCTCTTCAGCCCTCACACCAGCAATACCAAAGCCTCCATGTTTAGGGCTGCACTGTGACTTCTGCTGCCAGGCTTCAGGCCATGCTGCTTTCCAAGGGGCCTCACTGAAGGCTTGCTGCTGTTGGAGACAGCAAGAGTTTTGCCCAGGGTAAATCACCAGTGAGAACACTCATGCAGTCAAACCCACTGCCATCCAAGGTTCCATTCTCACATGCTTGCTCACCTGCAACGTCACCCTGCAGCCACCTCAGCCCATGAAAAGCCTCCACTTTGACCATGAAAGCTCCCAGGCTGAATGCACAGCATCAGAACCTGTCCAGAAACATCTCAGTCCATGCAGGCCATGCCTGGCCAGCACATTGTCCCTCCTTTGTGTCAGCACCCAAACCTGGCTCAGAGGCCTTTCCATCACATGTCATGTGGCACCATCAGCTGCCTGTAATGTGCAGGAGGAGGGTGGAAAAATCATCCACTCCCCTCCCAGTGAGCAGCTGGAAAGGTTAGTGAGTGCTTTCCAAACCTCCCTCTGACATGGGATGCAGAAACCCTCCAAATCCCACCCACTGTTACAGGCAGTGTCCCTACCCAAAGCAGAGCTGGAGGGGTCTCACACATCTCTTCCTGAAGAAACTACTCAGCAGGGGTGAAAGCACAAAAAAGTCATAAATACAACCAAAACCTGAAGCTCCAGAGGGCAAGAGTGAGCATGACTCCACAGCCCTGGGACCAGGGCACTCCCCTGGGAGTGGGGAGACCTGAATTCCAGTTGCCAGCACCAGGGGTTGTTTAATTTTCAAACACATAAACAGTCCTTGAAGCAGGAACTGCATCTCTGGCCGCCTGCTGCCAGGTGAATATCCCCAAGCTACCACAGCCAGCCCTGCTTGTTCCTTCTTGCTGACCCCCTGAGCCTGGTGCTTCCCTGCTGAGAGGTGCAACAGCTTGCCCCAGGTGGTGGGGGCAGGAAAGGGAGAGCAGAGAAGCATCTGCCACCTCCTCACATCATCCCCACAAGTGTGGTAGCAGAGTGAGGTGAGAGATGTGGTTAGGACCCTTCCCAACAGGAAAGGGACCTGAGCCCACAACTCCACATGTTGGGGCTGGGGAGGTGAAGAACTGCTGAGGCAAAAGGAGGAGCCTGATGCCCTTGCAGTGATGCCAGCACACACATGGCTTTGGGTTAGCAGGGTTTGCATGCTGTACGTGCTGCCCATGCCTCCTGGTGCAGGGACACAGCTCTGAAGAGCAGGGAGTACTTGGGTTGGCTTTAGGAGCACAGTCTTGACTCTGGAAGAGGGGGAAAATAAAGCTTGTTGCAGAATCACACACAGTGGGGAGGGTGGAAGGGACCTCTAGGGATCACCTAGTCCAGCTACAGCAGGGTGACTCAGAGGAGCTTGCCCAGGATCAGTGTCCAGGTGGGTTTGGAATCTCTCTGGAGAAGGAGACTCCACAACTTCTTTGGGCAGCCTGCTCCAGGGCTCTAGCACCCTCACACCAAAGAAGTTGTGGTGCTTGTTACAACAACATAAACGTGAGGACAACTTTGTTTTCCCATGGGATTTTGTGAAGTCACCTACAGTCCATCCCTGACCTCATGGATCTCTAATCTGCCCTCTTTCATGACCTTCAGGGAGTGCAATGGGCAGTGCTGGAGGAGATGTAGGAGATTTTAGCGTGGAGAGGAGGACACTAAGGGGTCACCTCATTCATGGTAATAAATATGTCAGGGGTGAATGCCAGGAGGCTGGAACCAGGCTCTGCTGAGGGGGATGCCCAGTGCCAGTCCAAGGGGCACTGGGTGGGAGTTGAGGCACAGGAGGTTCCATGTGAACATGAGGAAGAATTTTTTCCCTGTGAGGGTGCCAGAGCCCTGGCACAGGCTGCCCAGGGCGGGTTGTGGAGTCTCCCTCTCTGGAGATATCTAAGAACCATTTGAGTGTGTTCCTGTGTGATCTGCTCTGGGTGATGCTGCTCTGGCAGGGAGGCTGGACCAGAAGATCTCTCAAGGTCACTTCCAGCCCCTGACATTCTCTGATTCTATGATTTTGCACTTCTCCATCTCTCAAAAGCTGTGAAGGACCTGGCAGGAGGTGGCTATCAAAGCAAGGAGTAGGTGGTGGGCACCCTCTACACCTGCCCTGATCTGCAGCTCACCTGCATGCAGCCATCACAGCTGCTCAGCCCTCATGAGCTGCTTAAAATCCATTCCAGGAGGCGCAGCTAAGGAACTGTCTGCTCCAGCTGTCCACAGACAGTGCAGCTTTGAGACTGGGCTGATTATTTTAGGAACTGGAGCCTGTTTGAACACTGCAGCACTCCCAAAGCCTTTTTCAGAGTGTGGGGATGGCAGTGCAAGCTCACTCTCACACACACCTCACGCCCACACTCACTCACTTCCAAATATTCCTTTCTCACACCCACAGATGAGCTTCGTCTCACACGGGGACACTATCGCAGCATCGACAGCTCTCGCTCCCAAGTCCTCTCCCTCTCAGACACCTGCCAGCACTGTCCCTCTCCTTCTGCCCCACCATGGGCCAGCTTGGTTCTCTCTTCTCAGGGAGAACCATCAAAGCAGTGGTTTGAAAGGCCCCAGAAAAGGTTCTGGAGGAATTCATCCTGAAAACAAGCAGAGTAGAAGAACCCTACAGGATGGGCAGCTGCAGCAGGGAGGAGCTTGGAGGGCTGGATGCCTTCTTTGAAAATAGCATCACAGAATCCCAGCATGAGCATGGTAGGGGTTGGAAGGGACCCAAAGAGCTCAGCCAGCCCAAGCCCCCTGCCACAGCAGGACCAGACAATCCAGCTCAGGGCACACAGAACACATCCAGACAGGTCTGCAAAGGCTCCACAGAAGGAGACTCCACAGCCTCTCTGGGCAGCCTGTGCCAGGGCTCTGGGACCCTTCCAGCAAAGAAGTTGCCCTTGTGTTGAGCTGGAACCTCCTGTGCTGCAGCTTCCATCCATTGCTCCTTAGCCTATCCCAGGCAGCAGTGAGCAGAGCCTGTCCCCCTCCTCCTGACCCCCAGCCCTCAGAGATTTAGAAACATTGATTAAATCTCCTCTCAGCCTTCTCCAGCCTAAGCATCCCCAGGTCCCTCAGCCTCTCCTCATTAGGCAGTGCTCAGTCCCCTCAGCATCCCTTGCTGGACCTTCTCCAGCAGGTCCCTACCCCTCTGAAACTGAGGAGCCCCAAACTGAAGGCATTACTCAAGATGGGGTTGATCACTCAGTCTAATCCCCCTGCTGAAGCAGGAGCACCCACAGCAGCTTGCCCAGGACTGCTATGTGCAGGTGCATTTGGGATGCAGGCACAAAGATGGTGTGGGGACACTTCTGTACAAGTGGCTACCATGGATGACAGGCAAGTCACATTCATTTCCCAAATACTAGGACAAAACAGTTTGAGTTTTCAAGAACTGTAGAGAGGGAACTGAAGTTTGGAGATAAGAAAAAAAAAGCCCAGAACTGTCTAACAGAGTTTGTAAAGTGCTGTGATGCCAAATGTGCATCATCCCCAACCTCTGCCACTGCATACCACACATGATAGAATCATGGAGTGGTGGGAGTTGGAATGGACCTCTGGGCATCACCTAGTCTAACTCTCCTGCTGAAATAGGGTCACCCAGAGCAGGCTGATGAGCAGAGTTTGGAATCTCACCAGAGGACACTGCACAACCTCTCTGAGTAGCCTGTTCCAGGGCTCCAGCACCCTCATGGTGAAAAAAGTTTTCCCTCATGTTCAAATGCAAGCTCCTTGCCCCCAGTCTGTGTCCATTTTCCATTGTCCTTGACCTGGCACCACTGAAGAGGCACAGGAGGTTCCATGTGAACATGAGGAAGTATTTTTTCCCTGTGAGGGTGACAGAGCACTGGCACAGGCTGCCCAGGGAGGTTGTGGAGTCTCCCTCTCTGGAGGTACTCAAGAACAGTCTGGATGTGTTCCTGTGTGATCTGCTCTGGGTGATGCTGCTGTGGCAGGGGGACTGGACCAGATGAACTTTGGAGGTCCCTTCCAGCTCCTGACACTCTCTGATTCTATGAAGAGGGTTTGGTTCCATCTTCCTGACTCTTACCCTTCAGCTATTGATGAACACTCATAGAATCATAGAATGAAGCAGGTTGGAAGAGACCTCCAAGCTCACTCAGCCCAATCCAACCAACCAGGCCATGGCACTAAGTGCCCCAGCCAGGCTTTTCCTGAAGACCTCCAGGGATGGGCACTCCCCCACCTCCCTGGGCAGCCCATTCCAATGCCAATCACTCTCTCTGCCAACAACTTCCTCCTAGCATCCAGCCTGGACCTCCCCTGGCACAGCTTGAGGCTGTGTCCCTACCTTCTGTTGCTGGTTGATCAGATCCCCTCTCAGGCTGCCCTTCTCCAGGCTTCTCAACCCCAGGGCTCCTCATCAGAGAGACACTGGGTTAGATTGTTCAGCAGGGGACAAGTGTGGTCTCCCAGCCTCTTTTATTTGCAGTCTGCTTCCCAGATCCTAGGCCATTCCCGAGTAACCTTTTGGTGAGCATCTCTGTTTCTCACGCACCCCCTACCAAACAAAGCCACTGGCTCACATCTCCCAGCAGTGCTGCAGCCTCTAAGCATCCTTGCTCTCAGCTTTGTGATATTTCCCTTTCTCCAGTGTGGTTTGCCAGCCACCCCTCCCTCCCCTCACTAATTGATTTCTCAGGAAGCACAGATGCAGCTTGGCACGTTGGATCCCCTTGGTCTGGTAGCCACAAAATCACCTCCCCACCCCCTTACTGAGCCATGCTCTAGGAGGGGAAATGCCTTCCTGCTTATAAACCTCCTGCCCCAGCTGTACTCCATGTGAGGAAATAAAACACACATGAGATAAGAGATGCAAGAGGCGAGGGCCATGCCCAGAGAGAAGAAAAACAATTCCCAAAGAGATGGAACAGCTCAGTCTGCTCCCCAGCCTGCTCCTCAGCCTGCTCCCCAGCCTGCTCCAGCAAAGGCACTGCTGACAGACAGCAGAAACTGAGGGCTATCAGGCTCCTACATCCCTCAGGTTCTTTTGGAAATAGCTCTTCTCCCCAGAATTCCCTCAGGGGGTATCTGCCCCATACCATGACACCAAAGGTAGGTTCAGAGGAGCCACCCAGAGAAGGAAGGAGGAAGCCTTGGCACAGGATGATGTGTTCTGCCCCTCAGGCGTGCCTGCAGCCCACGCATGTTGCTGCAGCTGGGCTGGCAGGGATGTCCAACTCCACCAGCTGAGACCTAGCTCAGGCCACAGTCTCAAGGCAAGCCCTTGAGGTCCCTGCCAGCTCCAGATACCCACTACAGACGTCAGCAATGGCTTAGCAAACCACTTCTCCCTTAGGTCATGGTCCTTTGGTCATCACTACCACATGTGTCAGCCTGATCCTGCCTCTGTGGGCTGAACTGGTGTCCTCTGAGGTGAAACCCAGCACAGCTCTCAGGGCATTTTGCTCCCTGGATAGATGAATCTCCCTCAGGTTTGGCCCTCTCCATCCTCTGCAGCTCTCCAGCCCTTGCAAACACCTCCTTACACCCTCCTAACACACAATCTGCTACAAAAATCAGTTCTCCAGTGGGCAGCAACATGGTCCTCACTTCTTGCAAGCACTTTGAATTTAAAGCAGACCAAAAAAAGAAAGGAAAAAAAAAAAATTAATTAGAACAGGGAGGCAAGGAGGGGCCCAGAAGAAACCTGAGCCAAATGCTACATGGGGTAGACCTCACAGACCTGGCTGAGGCTGCTTGGTGGCAGAGCAAAAGTTACCAAGAAGTATTGCTGCAAATCTTATCTGCAGCAGCTCCTCAGGGAGGTCCTGGTTCTGGGGAGGAATAAATAAGTATGTGTATATTAGTCAGAGATGGGCAGGCTTCCAGCCCTCTCTTTGGGGCACAGCAGCTCCTGCTGCTTCCCACTGGCAGAGTCACTTCACCTTTTCCTTCTCATTGCTCCTTCTCTGAACCATCACTCTCCCAGCACAGGAAGGGCACCTCCAAGCCCTTCTTCGCTGGTTGAAGGAAAGAAAAACAGCTTCACTTATTTATGTTTTTTTCTCTCTCCAGAGTGGGAGGAGAATAAATAATTGGTGCTCTCTCATCACTCAATCTGTGACACATTTTCTATACAAGACTCATTTTAAAGTAAAAAATCTACAAGCCTACCCCCCCTTCCCTGCAAAGGCACATGACAAATGTGTCAGGATGCCTTCAGTGGGTGAGGATGTACCTGCTGATAAGCCACCTGCCAAACCCCTCTGCTTCTTCCTGCCAGCATGAAATGAAGCCTTGAGAAAGGCCATGTGGATCTTGAAGGCTTCACATCCACTGTAGCATGGCTGCGTGTTGGTATCGGGGCCAAGGTATGAACCCTCACAAACCTCACTTACTTCATCCACCCCTCTGCCAGACTAAGTGCTCACTCTTCTGGGAGTGCTGCTGGCTACCAAGTTGTGCATGGGGCAGCAATGTGCCCTGGGGGGCAAGAGGGCCTATGGGATCCTGGGGTGTATTAGGAAGAGTGTGTCCAGCAGATCCAGGGAGGTTCTCCTGCCCCTCTACTCCGCCCTGCTGAGACCTCACCTTGAGCACTGCCTTCAGTTTGGGGCTCCCCAGTTTCAGAGGGACAGGGATCTACTGGAGAGAGTCCAAGGGAGGTTGTGAGGATGTTGAGGGGACTGAGCACTGCCTGGGGAGGAGAGGCTGAGGGACCTGGGGATGCTTAGTCTAGAGAAGTCTGAGAGGGGATCTAAGAAATGTTTCTACATCTCTGAGGGCTGGGGGTCAGGAGGGGGGGACAGGCTCTGCTCACTGCTGCCTGGGATAGGACAAGGAGCAATGGATGGAA
>VWZE01026266.1:64996-97488 GCA_013396675.1 Eubucco bourcierii
GGATCTCTTTGGGTCCCTTCCAAGCCCTGACATCCCATAAGCCTGTGAGCCTGAAGACAGCAACCAAAACAAAGGAGGGGAGATGTGTTGATTAAGCACAGACAGTTTTCACAGCCAGCTTCCCTCCCTATAACTAGTAAAATGAGCTCTACACATCTGAGAAGCTACATGGGAAAGGAAGAATCAAATGAAGCTCTCTTCAGTGACCCAGAGTTGCTCCGAGCAGGAAAAGCCACAGCTCTGTGCCTGAGTCTGTTTGGCTGCCTGGTGCACCAGGCTGGCAGACACAACAGATAGATGCTCTTATCTTTTAACCAAAACCCCACCAGCACCTCTGAGCTCTCTGAGACTCCTACCAGCCACGTTGGCTTCAGCAGTGACAAGGCAGCTTCTCAGGGACAGAGACCCAGCTCCAGAACCCACAGGGTTTGGGTTTTGATTCCTGCTGATCGCTGTGGGACTTTTAGCACCTAGAAGGCTCTTTGAACCAAAGCCAAAGGCAACAGTTGTTGCTGTGGGAACAGGACCAGGGAAGTTGTGTCTGCTCAGTGCAGGTGAGTCAGACCAGCCTCAAGAAAGAGCAATGGGGAGCAGACTCATAAGCCACTGTCTGAGGCCAGGTCTGATAGTCAGAGCCTTCAGGTGGGAGCCCAGAGCCTAAGGTCTGCTCTCAGCTCTGCTTTGTGACCTTGAACAAGTCCTTTCAGTCCCAAAGGAAAGAGCCTGTGTTTACATGGAGGCCAGACGTGGCCACGCTGAGCTACAAGGCAAAACATCACCACTATTTCCCAGCTCCCTCTCTGCCCATTCAGAGCTCCACCAAAAGCACAACAGTCCCCACTGCCCACCTCTGAGCAGAGCAGAGCAGCAGTGGGGGTACAAAAGGCTGTGGTTATAGCCTTTCTCCATCCCTAGTTGTTCTTCCTCCAAGGCTCATTTACACCCTAGGGAAGGGGACTCTTCAGGAGTGGGTATGATGCTTGCAGAGTACAGGCTCCAGAGCATGAACCCATAGAATCAGAATAGTTTGGGTTGGAAGGGGCCTTTAAAGGTCATCCAATCCAACCCTCACAGTGAATGAACTCACTCTTTCCACCCTGGCACAGCTCCACAGAGAAGAGGGAAATGCTCCTGGTTGTGGATTGTGGCTCTGGAAAGGATCTCCTGCCACTGGCAAGCAGCACTTCACCTCCACCCTGGATGTAATTAAAACAGGGTCCCAACTTTCACCCCCATTAGCCATGTAACAAGCAGTAAATTTCCCTAGACCATGAAATCCTGCCAGTGGCCTCCTGGCCTCCTGTCCTCCTGCCTTGGTACGAAACCAAAGCAACTCCATCTCACTCCTAGGCCACTTTGGAGCCGGCACCTTTGAGTCAAGCCCAACTACAGCAGTGTCAGTGATGGCAAACGACCTTCAGAGGAAAGCCTTTCTTTTTGAAACCACTCTGTTAGGGCAAGTAGGACCCTGCAGACACCATAACAACTTTGCATCTCTGCCCTGCTTCAGGAAGTCATAATGGTGAGTGTTGTTCCTGCTACAGTCCTGCACATCTGAAATCTGAGTCTTTGTAACGGGATGGAAATTGCACACAGCAGAGGGAAGTCAGAGCTTAATTGCTACGATTCCAAATACCACTGTTCTCTCCTTACTCTTAACTATCTGAGACAAAGGAAAATATCTGACAAATGGATTTGATCCTCAGGTCTCATCTGTAAAAGCAGTTAAGAGCTGGGCCCCTTTTTTTTTTTTTTTTTTTCATGAAAATATGTGAAATCTTGCTGAAAACAGACCAGAGGTTTCACAGCCTCCAACTGCATCTCAGAATTACAGCTCAGGGCTGAACTGGAGGAATGCTGAAAACAAAAGTCCTGCTGTGTTTTCCTTTGTGGCCTAGGACCACTTGGTTCCCTCTGCCCAGCATCCAGTTAGAATGGAACCCACTGAAGCTTCTCAGGACAAGCCAATTGGTTCTGATGCAAGTGAGACCTCATAGAATCCTAGAACCAGTCAGGGCTGGAAGGGACCACAAGAATCAGCCAGTCCCAATGCCCCTGCCATGCCCAGGGACACCTCACACCAGCTCAGGCTGCCCACAGCCTCATCCAGCCTGGCCTTAAACACCTCCAGGGATCTAGTTTCCACCTCCTCCCTGTGCAACCCCTGCCAGGCTCTCACCACCCTCACGCTGAACAACTTCTTCCTAGCATCACCTTTGATCACCCTCAGCACGCTGGTACCAGCATGCAGCTCAACCTCCAGCTCCAACAACACTGAAGGAAGATCTTTGTTTTTCTCAGCACTTCTGCACATTCAAAGCTAGTGCTAGCTGTGATGCTAGCTAATGGCTCTGGTCTTCAGTCAGTTCTTAGGGTCTTTAGCATCTCAGATCTCCTGGTATGTCATTAACCATCAGGAATTATCTGGTCACCTATTTCAGGGCTCTCTCTTGGACTCATTTCTGTGGCACTCAATAGATGCTTCCAGGGCCTGAGGCTCTGCAGGCATTTCTCACTGGTTTTGGTTGTACAGGATCAGGCACCAGCACCCTAAGGAAATGTCCACAGCTCATGTGGCTTTCAACCCCAGCTGGGCTCCTAAACATCCTGTAGATGACAGAACCACAGAACCATCCAGGCTGGACAAGACCCTCAGTCCAACCTATAACCCTGTTCTACAAGACTCAGCTTAAACCACATCCTTAAGCACCACATCCAGGTGCTTCCCCAGGAACAGTGAGGACCTCAGCAGCATTCTTTGGAGAGCAACAAAACCCCTGATGAGCTGAAGAAGTGGAGCCACAACCCCCCCATTCCCCTCCAGGGACTCCCACATCAGATGGATGTGGTTGCCTTAGGGGAGATGCTGTGCCCCACATCCTTGGCTGCTCTGTTGAGACAGAGGACAAGCAGCTGGTAGCAGCCCATGGCACAGTGCCAGGCATGTCCTTGCTAGGGACTGGGGCAAGGCTGGGTTCAGAGCTCAGGTCCTGATAGCTAAGGGCTGGCAGGCTTGAGGGCCACTCGAGATGGTGGGGAGGAGCTGGAGGTCTCAGGTGAGTCCTGGGACTCCTCTGAATGTGACCTCTGTGTGTATGCCTCACCTGCACTCCAGGATCACTCTTTTTCTGCTCTATGTGAGACCAGAATCTGGAGGCTCCAGAGAGAGGATGCTATCAGCCAATATTTTATCTGTTGTTTTCTAACACCCATAGCAGTTGAAATACACCCTCAAAGCTGCTCATTACCACCACTCCAAACACAAGCTAACAAGGAGCTACTGCACATCCTTGGCCACAAGCCCAACTGGTAGGAACCAGCATAATTTCCTGGCATTGGAAATGCTTTTCTGAGTCAGATCAGCCAAGGGCCTGACCCAAGAAACAAAAAAGCCCACAAAAATGGTACATTTTCCTCAAGAAGAGGTGCATGCTAGGATTGCTGCTGCCAGATCATGACTAAGAAATGCATCTTTGTCAATACTGAGAACAGACAGTGGTGGCTTTCTGCCTCCTCTTGCAACTCCACTGCCTGAATGGCTCTGTCAGGAAATGAAAGCCAAGTCCCAACACTCACCACAGCACGAGGCACCTTCCTGCTCCCTCTGGCTTTGCTTCCCAAGATGGTGGGGTTGGAAGGCACCTCTGGAGAGCATCTAGTCTAACAGCACTGCTAAAGCAGGCTGATCTACAGCAGGTTGCCCAGCATCACAATGTCCATGTGAGTTTTGAATCTCTCCAGAGAAGGAGATTCCAGAACCATAGAATCACAGAATCAGTCAGGGTTGGAAGGGACCACAAGGAGCAGCCAGTCCCAACCCCCCTGCCATGCCCAGGGACACCTCACACCAGCTCAGGCTGCCCACAGCCTCATCCAGCCTGGCCTTAAACATCTCCAGGGATCAGGCTTCCAACACCACCCTGGGCAACCCCTGCCAGGCTCTCACCACCCTCATGCTCAACAACTTCTTCCTAACCTCCAGGCTGAATTTCCTCATTTCCAGTTTGGTTCCATTCCCCCCAGTCCTTCCTAGTCCTTCTATTCCTCCTATTCCTCTCCAGTTCTTTCCAGTGAGGGTGGTGAGACACTGACACAGGTTGCTCAGGGAGGTTGTGGTTGCTCCCTCCCTGGAGGTGTTCAAGGCCAAGTTGAGTGACCTGTGCTAGTGGGAGGTGTCCCTGCCTATGGCAGGGGGTTGGAACTGGTTGATCCTTGAGGTCCCTTCCAACTTTACCATTCCATGATTCTATCCCTACCTGATAGCCTCAAAAGTTGCATCAGGCAACTCCAAGCAACAACAGATGAGTTTCCTCTGTTTGCCCTACTGGGTTCTAAACCGTTTCTGATTTGGTGCAGACATCCTAAAAAGTCCCTGCCCAGAACCTCTCTGGGTAGCCTGCTCCAGGGCTCCAGCACCCTCATAGGAAAGAAACTTTTCTGTGCATGTCTGAACAGGAGCCAGCCTGAGCCCAAGGACCACTCCCAAGAGGCAGAACGAAGCCACCTACATTTTGCAGGACAAGGGAACCCAATAGTGTAGGCAGTGGCTGCCCTGTGCCTGTGGAGCATCTTCAGATACCGGAAGGTCTCCTGGAAGCCTTCTCCAGGCTGCAGAGCTCCAACCTGTCCTCACAGCAGAGCTGCTGCAGCCCTCTGAGCACCTCATGGCCTCCTCTGGACTCACTCCAGCACTTCCACATCCTTCCTGTGTTGGGGGCTCCAGAACTGTGCACATTTTGTTGTCCATCACAATATCAATCCCAGATGTTGGCAGAACCTGGTCAGTTTACCCTTTACCAAAGTTCACCAGAGCTGATTCACACCAGCAAAAGCTGCAGCTCCCATCCAGCCTAGAGTTTAAAGAGAGAAAGATGTTTTTATTCATGCTATAAATTAGAGGATCATTGTGGTTGGAAAAGACCTCAAAGGGAACATTTAAGGGACACTGTAGAGAGGCTACTACTGGGCTCTGCTCACAGGGAATAGGAGGCAGAAGAAGGGGGAATGACCTCAAGCTGAGGCTGGGGAGGTTAGATAGGACAGTAGGGAAAAGCTTTACCAGAAGAGAGTGGTGAGGGAGTGGCATGAGCTGCCCAGGGAGGTGGTGGAGTCCCCCAGCCTGGCTGTGTTTCAGGGTGGTTTGGATGTGGTGCTTGGGGTTGAAGGTGAATGTTGCAGAGCAGGGTTCTAGGTTGGGTTGGTGACCCTGAGGGGCTGTGCCAGCCTGGGGCTGGCTGTGACTCTGTGATCTGCAGGCTGCCACAGGCTGCTCTGACAGCAGTCTCCAAAAGGTAAATGAACTTTCTAAGCTTTACCTAACACAAGTCTATGAGTCCCTCACCACCCTGCTGCCCACCCCAATTTCATCTCAGGCACAATCAAGTCAGGAACACCACACACTGGAGTTGCCATGATAAAGGCAGAGAAAGCTCTGAGAAAGCCTTCCCAAATCTGCTTGAAGCTAAAGAATTGCTTTGAGCTGGTTTGGGTCCTCCACACTGAGGGGTTGTGGTGGGTGGGGAGGATTTCCAGAGCTGTAACCATCTCCACAGCAGTGCAGCTGCTGATAGCAGCAGGGATCGGTGCTAACCCTGCCTGAAGAGATTACTCCAAGTGCCCTGTTCCAGGGGCAGAGATGAAATCATGCAAACCAGCCCTGGGCCCTGGCTACTTGCAAGCTCAGCTACAGGGAGGGATCTTTGAAATGGATATGAGGTGAAGTCCCTAAACGTCCCAGAAGCTGAGTTTGCCTCTTGATTCCCCCAGTTCCACAAACAACAAACACCTAAAGTTGCTTTGTTCTTTTGAAAACAGGAGAGGAGTCAAAAAAAAAAAAAAAAAGTATTTTCTCTTTCAGCTTTTGCCTTCAGAGCACAGTGTTCATAAATCCAGTTTGCTCTTTGTAGACACTGAAAGGTCAGAACATTGCTCTGGTTTCACCCCTGTTAAACTTGTGCCTTGCTCAAAGACCAGAGCCTGTCAGGTGAAGGCAGCTCAAGTCACATATCAGGGTGCCTGATAGGACAGGTACATCTCACTCAGCTTCACCACCTTTTCTACTATTCTTTTTCTTACAGATTCCTTTTCTTCAAAGTTTTTCTGGAAATTTCCTGTTCTCCAGCCTCAGAAATGCATTGGTGAACAAAAGTATCTTGGATGGATCCACCTCACACAGCCAAACCCATCCTGCTGGCCAGGACTCAGCTCCAGGCTCCATTCTCTCAAGCAACAAGCATTAGGGGAGGAGAAGGTGGCCTCAAGATGCTCAAGGCGGGGATTAGGTTGGACATGAGGAGGAAAGGTAGAGAGACCTGAGGGTGTTGAGCCTGGAGAAGAGCAGCCCCGGAAGGATCTGTTCAATGCCTCAATGAGAGCTAAACAGTGAGTGTCAGGAGGATGGAGCCAGAATCTTCTCAGTGGTGCCCAGGGACAAGGAGCAGTGGCACAAACTGGAATTGAGGAGGTTCCACCTGAACATGAGGATCAACTTTGGTGCGAGGATGCTGGAGCAGGCTGCCCAGAGAGGTTATAGAGTCTCCTTCTCTGGACAGATTCCAAATCTCAGTCTTCTCTTCTCCAGTCTAAGCAGCCCCAGGTCCCTCAACCTCTCCTCACCAGGCAGTGCTCAGTCCCCTCAGCATCCTCACAGCCCTCCCTTGGACTCTCTCCAGCAGATCCCTGTCCCTCTAAGACAGGAGAGCCCCAAACTGAAGGCAGCACTCAAGGTGAGGTCTCACCAGGGCAGAGTAGAGGCAGAGGAGAACCTCCCTGGATTTGCTGGACACTGGAGGTATTCAAAACCCACCTGGACACTTTCCTGTGTGATCTGCTCTAGGTGCCCCTGCTCTGGCAGGGGGTTTGGACTGAACGATCTCTGGAGGTCCCTTCCAGCCCCTGGCACTGTGAGTCTGTGATTCCATTGGCCCTCTTGGCCACAAGAGCACATTGCTGTCCCATGGAGGATCTCCCAGAGGTCATCCAGCTCCTCCCACCCCGTGGAATCACCTGCCCAACTCACACAGCAGTGAGCACAGGTGCCTGAGGATTTGGGGAGCAGAACTCGGCCTCATCCCAGCCAGCTGCTGGTGTGGGCAGGAGCTGAGCAGGAGCCACTGCTGGAGCTGGCTCAGCCCTGTGCCTCGGCCGCTCCCAACTCCGTGTGCTGGGACTATTTCAGGCACCACTTAGGAGGCCAAGCTCGGAGAGTTGGGCTTGTGGTTCATCTTGGGGGAGCAGGAAGAGGAGGGAAAAGAATGACAAATTCAAAATTAAATCAAACAAGAAGAACAAAAATAAAAGAGGACTCAAGAGCCAACCCTTCACAATGGCCTGCTGGGAGCTCTCTCCTTTAGCCTCCTGATTTACAAGTTACATATGGAGGGTTGTTTACATTCTGGTACTGGTTTATGTTCTTCCAGAGAGGAGAAATTCCTCCAGTAGATTTTGATTGCTTTCCTGTATGCCTCGTTCCCCCAGCACCCCCACCCCCTGCTATCTGGTTTCGCTTAATATGCCCAGAGGTTTCCGGAACAAAAGAGGTTGTTGGATATTTTTTTTTATGGCTAAACAAGAAGTGGACTACTTTTGCAGGAAGGCTCAGGCTGATTCCCATTTTGTGACTGTGAATTCAGGCTTTCAGACCCCTGCAGCCTGTTCAGCAGCCACAGCCTCATGTGCCACACAACTGAACAGCTCTGGCTACATCTACTGCATACAGCAGCCATAGAGTTTGGTTGGGTGCAAGAGGCACTACCAGGTCACAACTACACCATGGCCTTCAGCACCACATGGACTTGCTGGGTGCAGCACTGCTGGGTAAGGAATTGGCTGGATGGTGGCATGCAGAGAGTGGTGATCAAGGGCACAATGTCCACATGGAGACCAGTGCCAAGTGGCATCCCTCAGGGGTCAGTGCTGGCACCAGTGCTGTTTGACATGTCTGTCAGTGCCATGGACAGAGGAATCAGTGCAGCCTCAGCAAGTGTGCAGCTGGCACCAAGCTGTGTGGCACAGTCACTTGCTAGAGGGCAGGGATCCATCCAGAGGGACCTGCACAGGCTGCAGAGCTGTGCCCAGGCCAACCTCAGGACATTCAACAAGGCCAAGTGTAAGGTCCTGCACCTGGGTAGGCACAGTCCCAAGCACAACTCCAGGCTGAGTGGGGAATGGCTGAGAGCAGCCCTGAGGGACAGGCCCCGGGGGTCTGGGGTGAGGAAAAGCTCAACCTGAGGCTGCAGTGTGAGTGCAGCCCAGACAGCAACTGTGTGCTGGGCTGCAGCAAGAGCAGTGTGGGCAGCAGGGCAAGGGAGGGGATTGTGCCCCTTGGCTCTGCTCTCCTCAGACCCCACCTGCAGTCCTGGGTGCAGTTCTGGAGCCCCCAGCACAGGAAGGACATGGAAGTGTTGGAGCCAGTGCAGAGGAGGCCACCAAGATGCTGAGAGGGCTGCAGCAGCTCTGCTGTGAGGACAGGCTGAGAGAGTTGGGGCTCTGCAGCCTGGAGAGGAGAAGGCTTCCAGGAGAGCTTGGAGTGGCCTTGCAGGATCTGAAGGGGGCTGCAGGAAGGCTGGGGAGGGACTATTGACAAGGGCTGGGAATGGCAGGACAAGGGGAATGGGTTTGGAGTGTCAGAGGGGAGATTGAAAGTGGATGTTAGGAGGAAGTTGTTTGCAGTGAGGGTGGTGAGACACTGGCACAGGTTGCCCAGGGAGGTTGTGGCTGCTCCCTCCCTGGAGGTGTTCAAGGCCAGGTTGGAGGAGGCCTTGAGTGAGCTGTGCTAGTGGGAGGTGTCCCTTCCTGTATCAGGGGGGTGGAACTGGTTGATCCTTGAGGTCCCTTCCAACCTTCCCATTCTATGGTTCTATGACTTTATATCTTCCCAGAGCTTTTATATCTCCCCAGTATTTTGAACTCCATCGTTGCCCTGGAAAGCCTGTTCCAGCCCCTACCCCAGCTTTGCTGCTCTTCTTTGGACACACACCAGCACCTCCATGCTTTTCTTGTAGGGAAAGGCCCCAAACTCAACGCAATATTTGAGGTAAAGTCTCAAAGACATCTCAGTGGATGCCGAAGACAGCCCCAGTGGAATGCACTCTGCACATGCCTTTGGCCATGCTCACATCTGGGTTCCCCGAGATGAAGGGGGACTCCTGCTTTACACACTGAAAATCTTCACAGACCAAGCAAAAAAGGCAAAGAAATACTGTTCACACAGTGCAGAAAAAAAAAACCAAAACATAAATAGATAGATAATTAAGGAAGATGAACATCTTCCTTATGAGGAGAGCCTGAGGGAGCTGGGAGCAGAGGACACTAAGGGGTGACCTTATTCATGGTTATAAATATGTAAGGGGTGAGTGGCAGGAGGCTGGAGCCAGGCTCTTCTCAGTGATGCCCAGTGACAGGCCAAAGGGCACTGGGTGGAAGCTGAGGCACAGGAGGTTCCATGTGAACCTGAGGAAGATTTTTTTTCCCTGTGAGGGTGACAGAGCCTGGAACAGGCTGCCCAGGGGGGTTGTGGAGTCTCCCTCTCTGGAGGGTCTCAAGATCTATCTGGATGTGTTCCTGTGTGATCTGCTCTGGGTGATGCTGCTGTGGCAGGGGGGCTGGACCAGATGAGCTTTGGAGGTCCTTTCCAGCCTCTGACATTCTCTAATTCTATGAAGAGAGTTCAGTTCCATCTTCCTTCTCTTGCCCTTCAGCTATTGATCAACATTCACAGCACCATAGTATCAGTCAGGTTGGAAGAGAGCTCCAAGCTCACCCAGCCCAACCCAGCACCCAGCCCCAGCCAATCACCCAGACCATGGCACTAAGTGCCCCAACCAGGTTTGTCTTGGACACCCCCAGGGATGGGCACTCCACCACCTCCCTGGGCAGCCCATTCCAATGCCAATCACTCTCTCTGACAAGAACTTCTTCCTAACATCCAGCCTGAACCTGCCCTGGCACAGCTTGAGGCTGTGTCCCCTCATTCTGTTGCCGGGTGCCTGGCAGCAGAGCCCAACCCCACCTGGCCACAACCTCCTTTTAGGTAGCTGTAGACAGCAATGAGGCTGGAGAGGTTCCTTCTACTTCATTTGGCACTTGTGAGTCCACAGGTGGAGAATTGTCTCCAGTGTGGAACTTCTGAGTGCGAGAGAGATAAGGACAATGTGGAGAGAGGACCCAAGGTGGTTGGAGGTCTGGAGTATTTGCACTAGGAGGAGAGGCTGAGAGAAGCAGGTCTGGTTCAGGGAGACATTATTTCAGCATTTCAGTACTCAAAGAGGGTTTAGAAGAAGGATGCAGGGAAACTTTGTACCAGAGCCTGCAGTGACAGAACAAGAAGTAATGGTTTTAACTTAGAGAGCCCAGATGTAGATCCAAGAGACTGCATAGAAAGAAGAAATTCTCTCACAGTGAGGGTGGTAAGACCCTGGTTGCTCAGCAAAGGTGTGGATGTGCTCAAGGTCAGGTTGGACAGGGTTTTGAGCAGTCTGACCCAGTGGAATGCCTACCCACAGAAGGGAAATTAGATCATCTTTAATTGTCCCTTCCCACCCAAACCATTCTGTGATTACTTGGGCAAGACCTGGCTGCTGCCCACAGCTACCCTATCTGCAGGCATACAAAGCATGGGGTCAGGCTGCTCTCAGAGCCTCACAGTGATGGGGCAAGAGGCAACAGATACATGTTACAACAGGAGAATCCCTGGACAGATTTAAGGGCTTCTCCAGTTTTGCCATGGCAGTGGTCAGTTGCTGGAATCCTTTCATGGAAGTGGAACCAACTCCATCTTTGAAGGCATTCCAGACTCAACTGGAAGAGAGCCTGAGCAACCTGATCTATTAGGCCTGGTTTGGGCAGTGTTTGTGCTAGATGACCTCCAGATGTGCTTCCCAACCTGAATTGTTCTATGAGTCTATGAATCTTAATTTCTCATGTCTTTAATGACCAGGCCAGGTGCCAGCTTGGCATTCCTTCCCAGGCTGAAGAGAGAACTTAACTTGTGACTGAACTGCTGCAACCTCCTTCCAAGGAGGACCATTTTCCAGCCTGCCTAGGAAACAGGGAAAGGAAAGAGAGCAGATGTCACCATCTTCAGAGCTCAGCTTCCTCATGCAATGTCTCCAACTCATCTCTAACACGGCCCAGGTCTTGCAGTGCAAGCATCTGCCTCTGGGAAGAGGGTTGCAAATGTTCGACGTGGATGAGCCTGGAAGAAGGAACTCAGGAAGACATTACCATGGCCATAAATTTAATAAATGTAGAGCTACACCTAATTAGCTGAGGCTGATTTTGTCTCATTCCAGGTAAAACAAAAAACCATTCACATCTTTCCAAAAGGAACTGGGAAGTGAGGTACAGTTGGGGAAACTAAGGCAAGCTTCAGACATCAGGACTGGTTGTTCAGGTCACTGGAGAAGTGGGTTTGGCTGGCTTAAACAGCTCTGGAAGAACACAGAGATTTCCACATATTGCCCCAAAAACAGGAATGAAGAGAGAAAAAATACAAACTGTGTCCAAGGGGCCATGCTGCAGAGGCTGCTGTGCATATACATCTTTAATGAACCCAAAGAGGTCTGCTTCAAATAGTCACACAATCAGTCAGGGTTGGAAGAGACCACAAGGACCATCCAGTCCCAACCCCCCTGCCATGCCCAGGGACACCTCACACCAGCTCAGGCTGCCCACAGCCTCATCCAGCCTGGCCTTAAACACCTCCAGGGATCAGGCTTCCAACACCTCCTTGGGCAGCCCCTGCCAGGCTCTCACCACCCTCATGCTCAACAACTTCTTCCTAACCTCCAGACTGAATCTCCTCATTTCTAGCTTGGTTCCATTCCCCCCACTCCTATCACTGCCTGACAGCCTCAAAAGTCCCTCCCCAGCTTTCTTGAAGGCCTCCTTAAGTAACCCTGCTCCTCAATTTAATGGAACAAGCTCTCTGACAACCAGCAACACTTGCCAACTGCAATTCCAAACCCACACATTACAAAGACCAAACTGAGCCCAGCAGGGCTGGGTGTCATCCTGTACCCTGTCCCTGGGACTACACAAAAGCCAAGGAATTAGGGAGGAGAAGCTTTAAAAACAAAATCAGTCCTAGAACAATTCTCTCCAGGATCCTTTCCCAGAATTCTACAAAAGGTTGTCTTTACCTCACTGGGCCATCTCCTGCTCACAGAATCACTGAGGATGGAACAGACCCCTGAGCTCATCAAGTGCAACCTAAAACCTGGCTGGGCACTCAGTGCCATGGTCTGGTTGATTGGCTAGGGCTGGGTGCTAGTTTGGGCTGGGTGAGCTTGGAACTCTCTTCCAACCTGCTTGATTCTATCATCCTATCATTCTAACAGACACACATTGACCAGACCATGGCATTGAGTGCCACATCCAAGCTTTACTTAACCTCCTCCAGGGATGGTGCCTCCAGCACCTTCCTGGGCAGCCCATTCCAGTGTCTAATTACCCTTTCCATGAGGAAGTGCTTCCTAACCTCCAACCTAAAAGGAAGTCTAATTAGATCAGGTTGTTCATGACTTGAACATCTGAGTCTTGAACACCTTCCAGGGTGGAGATGGTGCACATGAATACCTGCCAGGGGGTTGCACAGGTGCTCTGGGGGCCCAGCTGAACTTTAACCTCTGCATTACCCTGCTAAAAGGTAATCCCCAGCCTAACTACTGGGTTAGGTGTGGGGCCTGGAGAATAAATCTGATGAGGAGCAACTGAGGGAGCTGGGGATGAGTAGTGTGAGGAAGAGGAGGCTGAGGGCAGAGCTCATTGCTCTCTGCAGCTACCTGAAGGGACATTGTGGAGAGGCTGCTGCTGGGCTCTGCTCACAGGGAACTGGAGACAGAACGAGGGGGAATGGCCTCAAGCTGAGGCTGGGGAGGGTTAGATTGGACATTAGGAAGAAGTTTTTTCCTAGAGAGAGTGGTGAGGGAGTGGCATGAGCTGCCCAGGGAGGTGGGGGAGTCCCCCAGCCTGGCTGTGTTTCAGGGCGGTTTGGATGTGGTGCTTGGGGCTATGGCTGAAGGTGAATCCTGCAGAGCAGGGTTCTAGGTTGGGTTGGTGACCCTGAGGGGCTGTGCCAGCCTGGGGCTGGCTGTGACTCTGTGAGACTGGTGGCACAAGGATCTACCTCCTTTTGCTCATTACTGTTACCTGCAGTAAATGAAAACCAAGAGCCAAGCCAAATGGTGCATAGGCTCACAGAGCTGGTCTGGTTGGAAGAGACTTCTAAGATCAAGTCCAGGGCTGCTCCTTTAGGAGGTCACAGTTCCACTCCTTGAAAAACAAAGTCAGTGCTATATGCTAGGGTAGGAAAGTTCTTCGTTTGGGGCCAGCAGAATTAAAATAACATTTCACAGGAGCACCTCCTGAAGGTCAGGAAAAGCTGCTTCAGAAAATCATGCATTCTGGCTTTACTCCTTCAGCTTCATCCAGTACCCAGCATGGATCTGATCTAGAAGGAAAGCAAAGCTGCACCACTGGNGTTGGAAGAGACTTCTAAGATCAAGTCCAGGGCTGCTCCTTTAGGAGGTCACAGTTCCACTCCTTGAAAAACAAAGTCAGTGCTATATGCTAGGGTAGGAAAGTTCTTCGTTTGGGGCCAGCAGAATTAAAATAACATTTCACAGGAGCACCTCCTGAAGGTCAGGAAAAGCTGCTTCAGAAAATCATGCATTCTGGCTTTACTCCTTCAGCTTCATCCAGTACCCAGCATGGATCTGATCTAGAAAGAAAGCAAAGCTGCACCACTGGCCCAGTACCCAGCACGGATCTGATCTAGAAGGAAAGCAAAGCTGCACCACTGGCCCAGTACCCAGCACGGATCTGATCTAGAAGGAAAGCAAAGCTGCACCACTGGCCCAGTACCCAGCATGGATCTGATCTAGAAGGAAAGCAAAGCTGCACCACTGGCCCAGTACCCAGCATGGATCTGATCTAGAAGGAAAGCAAAGCTGCACCACTGGCCCAGTACCCAACATGGATCTGATCTAGAAGGAAAGCAAAGCTGCACCACTGGCCCAGTACCCAACATGGATCTGGTCTAGAAGGAAAGCAAAGCTGCACCACTGGGCCAGCCTCATCCCTTTCAGAGGGGACTGGAAGGCATTGGCCCACTGCTAGGGTCTTGGGCAAGCAAAGTACATCTAATGTGTGACCAAGCACTTTGGATAAGGAATCCTAGAGTGCTCTGGGTTGGATGTGACCTTTAAAAGTCATCTAGTCCAACAGCCAAAGCTGTCCTTGAGTGCCCATACAAATCCTTGTTCATATAGCTGAAAGTTGTCTGAGCCTTTCCATCCCAACCCCTGCTCTGACCTCCCTGTGAAGGGCTAGGAAAACCACCTGCAGAAAAACAAAAGTCTCTGGAAGTATCTCAGACTGGTCCTGGAAATTCCTGTCCAGCCTTCTTGTGTTATTTATGGCATTCTCAGTCAGGGGCAGCACAGGCAGCTTCTTGTGCTCTGTAGACCTCCCCAGTCTGGACATGTCCCCTGAGTGCTCTCTGCCTGACCACACCAGGGATGGTTCAGTGGTTCCTCAGCAGCCAGGACAATTCCCAGCCTCAGAGTCCTCATCTTGACAGTAGAGATGATGAATGATGGCATTTGCTAACTGGCTCCAAGAAGCCATGAAGCTGGCAGATGCCATGAGCAGGGGGAAAAAGCTTTTGTTTTGCTAAGCAAGGCTTTGGGATCCATGGTACAAACAGAGCAGCCTGCTGCCTGAAGGACTCTGATTTAATACTCTCTCTATGAGTTTGGCTCTTCATAACACAGAAAAACACCTTCATACCCTGGCTCTGTTGAGGCATCAGACTCACCTAGGAAGCAAGAGACCCATTTTAGGCCCCATTCCTGCCAGATAGGATCAGTGTGTCAAACTCCAGTGTCACATCACAGGGCATGGGTGTAAAATCCATTATTGGGTGCAAAATCTTCCACTTGGGGATGTGTAGCTGTGAAGCTGGAAAATGTTAGGGGAAAAAAAGAGGCTGTTTGGGTAGTTCAGTCACTAGGTACAACTTGGGAAGGGAGAGTCTTGCAGCAGCCTACTCTCTAGATAGGAAATCAGTAGCAGAGACCTTGCTTCACTACAAGAGTTTGTGTCCCTGCCTATGGCAGGGGGATGGAACTAGATGACCTCTGAGGTCCCTTCCAACCTAAACCATTCCATGATTCTGTGTCTGGTGGACCTGAGGCTTGGTGACCACCACAGAAGCATGACATAAGCCTGTGAGACCAGACACTAGAGCAGAACCAAGACCACTCTGGAGCAGAAGGGAACACAGCACTGAATTCCAGGCTGTGTAGAAACATAGGGAAGGGGCAATGAAGGGAGGAGAAAGCACTGGAATTGAAGGGCAGATGGGCTCCTTTGTGGAGAAGGGTGGCCCAAGAACTCAGTATTCCCTGTAATAAGAAAGAATGTAGATGGAGTTGCATCTACTTTGCTTGTCTGTTTTTTATTTGCCCTTCCTCCCCTCTTTGGAAAAGCATCACAGAGCAAAACAGCCCAGAAGGGAAACCAGCCTGATAAATAGACCATCAAGAGAAATAATTAGTCTAGATAGGAAAATTAAATAGGGGGAGCCACTAATCAGCTGCTCTCCCTGCAAGGAGGAGGCCGGGAAAGTAATTTAAAAAACCTTTTGGAGGAGACTGTGAGGCAGAGCTTAAAGTAAAAATACAGATGGCCCAAAATTAGAGCAAGTCTGTGTGCACAGGAACAGGTGGAATTGGTTAGAGGCAGAGCTCCCTCCCACCCTGCTTACTTCTCATGACTTTACCTTCTGCTTGGCAAACTTATGAGCTGGGAAGGAAAAAAAACCCAAAGCCAAAGCCCATCTCCCTGCAAGCTGGTGAAGCTGTGCCCAGCTGGGAGCCTGCACTGCAAGCAGCTCTGCTCCCTTCCCAGGGGCTGCACACAAAGTCCCCAGCAACAGAAGACTGATCCCAAGTCAGCTCCTCCAGTGCTGGCCTCACAAGTAGAGGGGGAACTCAGCACCCCCAGAGCCTCTGTCAGCATGAACTGGAGGGAAGCTTTGCCTGGGCAAAACAATGCTAAATAAAACCATCAGACCCTCCCTGTTTGGAACCCACCATGAAGATGAAGCTCTGCTAGGGTTGAACTGAGTCATTCCACCACCAAGGCAGAAGGGAGCAGAGCACAGCTCTGCTTTGTGCACATCAGACTCCTTTTTGTTCCAGGACCTCATTGTTCCTCCCGTTCCTGCAGCAAGGATCTACAGCTTCCTAGCTGAGGTCAGCCTATTGACCCCCATCAGGTATCCCCCTCTGCTCCCCACTGCTGAGACCCCACCTGGAGTGCTGCATCCAGTGCTGGAGCCCCTGGGACAAGAGGGATGTGGAGGGGCTGGAAGGTGTCCAGAGAAGGGCCACAAGGATGAGCAGAGGGCTGGAGCTGCTCTGCGGGGAGCAGAGACTGAGGCAGTTGGGGCTGTGCAGGCTGGAGAGGAGAAGGCTCCCAGGGGACCTTCTTGTGGCCTTGCAGGATCTGAAGGGGGCTACAAGAAAGCTGGGGAGGGACTTTTGAGGCTGTCAGGCAGTGATAGGACTGGGGGGGATGGGACCAAACTGGAAATGGGGAGATCCAAACTGGAGGTTAGGAAGAAGTTGTTGAGCCTGAGGGTGGTGAGAGCCTGGCAGGGGTTGCCCAGGGAGGTGTTGGAAGCCTGATCCCTCGAGGTGTTTAAGGCCAGGCTGGCTGAGGCTGTGGGCAGCCTGAGCTGGTGTGAGGTGTCCCTGGGCATGGCAGGGGGGTTGGGACTGGATGGTCCTTGTGGGCCCTTCCAACCCTGACTGATTCTATAACCTTGTCCCCTGCAAAGGTCCCTGTCTTACCAAGCAGGGCTGCAGAGGAGGTTTAGGTTGGCCATTCAGGTAGCCCTAGAAACAGGCTGCACAGGGAAGTGGTGGAATGTCCATCCTTGGAGGGACTGAAAACCTGTGCAGGTGTGGTGCTGGGGGAGCAGGTCCAGTGCTGGGGGAGCAGGGCCAGTGGCAAGCTGGCAGTGCTGGGTTAGTTTGACTTGGTGATCCTGGAGGTCTCTTCCAAACAACCAATTCCATGATTCCATAGGGCAGGCTGTGGCATTGACACAGTCCCAGAGGCCACACCATTGTCAGAAAGAGTGGAAGTCCTGAAGGGAAATTGGGATAGACAAGACTTTGGAACACAAATGAAATTCTTCACCCCAAGGAAGTTTGGATCTTCAGCTTCCCTTCAGCTGGGGAAACTCTATCTGCCTGAAGCCCAGGGCTAAGCAAACTCCTGTCTCCCAGAATGGAATCCATTACTGGGCTGGAATGCCTCTAATTACACTAACACTAATAACGTTAGCTACTAAAATAGCTCAGAAAAGGATAAGTTACCAGCGTGGTTTTCAGCCTGTGGGGTTCAAAGGCATGGAGGTTGCCAGGAGGGGTTGAGAGCAGGGACACAACCTACTCACTTTCATTTCACTTCCAGCCAGCAAACTCACCCACCATTTTCAGACCCAGTCAGGTCAAGAAGAGATGGTTTAGCTGCTCTGTAGGCATCCAAAGAAGCAGTTTGGGTCTGGGGAGAGGAGAAGTGAAAGATTTTTCTCTTTTACCTAGTGAGGAGAGCATTGGTTGCTCTGGGTAGGAATGGTCACTTCTCCTTCCCTTTACTAGAATCCTAACTTTGTGAGGGTTGGAAGTGACCTCTGGAGATCACAGAACCACAGCCAGCCCCAGGCTGGCACAGCCCCTCAGGGTCACCAACCCAACCTAGAACCCTGCTCTGCAGCATTCACCTTCAGCCATAGCCCCAAGCACCACATCCAAACCACCCTGAAACACAGCCAGGCTGGGGGACTCCACCACCTCCCTGGGCAGCTCATGCCACTCCCTCACCACTCTCTCTAGGAAAAAACTTCTTCCTAATGTCCAATCTAACCCTCCCCAGCCTCAGCTTGAGGCCATTCCCCCTTGTTGTGTCTCCAGTTCCCTGTGAGCAGAGCCCAGCAGCAGCCTCTCCACAATGTCCCTTCAGGTAGCTGCAGAGAGCAATGAGCTCTGCCCTCAGCCTCCTCTTCCTCACACTGACCATCTCCAGCTCCCTCAGTTGCTCCTCATCAGATTTATCCTCCAGACCTTTCACAGTTTCCTTGCCCTCCTCTGGACCCACTCCAGCACCTCCACATCTCTCTTGTATTGCAGTGCCCCAAACTGAACCCAACACTTGAGATGTGACCTCACCAAAGCTGGGTACAACAGGACAAAGATCATCTAGTCCAACTCCCAGCCCCAGGCTGGCAAAGGCCCTCAGGGTCACCAAACCAACCTAGAACTACCTAGAGCAGGCTGCTCAGGACCATGTCTAGTCCAAGCCCTTGCTAAAGCAGAGTGACCCAGAGCAGGCTGCTCAGGATCATGTCTAGTCCAAGCCCTTGCTAAAGCAGAGTGACCCAGAGCAGGCTGCTCAGGATCATGTCTAGTCCAAGCCCTTGCTAAAGCAGAGTGACCCAGAGCAGGCTGCTCAGGACCATGTCTAGTCCAAGTCCTTGCTAAAGCAGGGTGACCCAGAGCAGGCTGCTCAGGATCACAACCACCAAGTGGAACTTCAAAACCTCTCTGAGCAGCCTGCTCCATTGCTCTGGCAACCTCACAGCAAAGAGGTTTTTTTTGGTTCAGATGGAACCTTCTGGGTTCCAGTTTGTGTTTGTTACCTCTTGTGCTGTGACTGAGTACTGCTGAACAGAGACTGTCCCCATCCTCTTGCTGAGCATGGAGAAGATGCCCCTCAGACTGCTCTTCCCTCGGCTAAACAGCCCCAGCCTTGGTTTTGAAATCCTTTCCTGATGTCTCTTTTTCTTATGGTTAATTTGGTCACTTAGTCCCCAGCCTTTCCTCCTCACAGAGTCCCTCCTGCAGCCCTTTCAGCATCTTTGCAGCCTCCACTAGAGTCTCTCCAGCAGTTCATTGTCCACCTTCCTATATGTGAAGCCACACAGCATTCCCAAAAAAAAAAAAAAAAAAAAAAAAAGAAAAGAAAAAGCACTTTTTTGTTCCCCAACCCTCAGACTTCTGTCTACCTCCCATAGCAAAGGGGAAGTTCACACCAGGTTACATCTGTCAGTGCTCAACAAGCAGGAATTCACAGGATGCCTCTGCCCCTCGCGCTGTGGAAGATGACCTGGCTGAATGCCTCACCCCACGGAGCAAAGAGGAGCCTGAAGAAAACCAGTGCCATATTTTATAGAGGATTTGCTTTGGCTGCTGTGAAAGTTTTCCACAGAAAATTAAATTCCCACCCAAAAGAGAGTTTGCTCTCCAAGTAAATCCTCTCTGATTTATGGATTGGGGTGATGGTTGGGATTTTATCTTGTGCTCAGAACGTTGGAGGCAGGAGAAACTGCCTCCAAATGCAGGTTTCAGAGGGAAGGTCACAAGTTGTTTGGTTTTTTTTCATCCCATTCTGGGAGGTTTTAGGAGTGTTTAGCATTTTTAAAACACATGAAGAATTTGGAGCTGCTCAAGTTCATTAAGATATCACTGCCACGTTTCAGACTAATTCAGAAATCAAGCCCCTAGGGACTGCAAAGGGTACAGGCAATATCTGCAGGCAGGACACTTTCATAGGGAGAGGCAGGGGACTGAGAAAGGGAAGCAAGGAGGTAATCAAATTAACACTAAGAGAGACATTAAGCAAGAGGATGTCAAATCAAAGAGTTTCTCTCAACTAGGCAGGGCTGCTGCTGGAGATAAACCACAGCAGTTCTGTAATGAGAGTTGTGAATCCTCCTGCAACCACCACACAAAAATCCCAGCATGATGTGGGTTGGAAGGGATCTCTGAGGATCATCTAAGTCCAAGCCCCTTGTTAAAGCAGGGCAACCTACAGCAGTCTGCCCAGGATCACAGGGAACAGGGGGTTTGGAACCTCTGCAGAGGAGCAGACTCCACAACCTCTCTGGGCAGCCTGGGGCAGGCTCCCAGCTGCCTCACAGCAAAGATTTTTTTTCCTCCTGTTCAGACAGAGTTTCCTGTGTGCCCACTGCACCTTGTGCTGCCACTGGACATCACTGCCAAGTGTCTGTCCCTATCCTCTTGACCCTTGCCCTGTAGCTGTTGATCAGCACTGAGAAGCTGCTCTCTCAGGCTGCTCTTCTTCAGGCATTTCAGACAGATGCCCTAGACCCCTAAAAGTATATTTTTGTTTCCCTTATTTTTTTGTGCTGTGAGATGAAAAATGGCAAACAGCAGAGTTTGGTCACCCCTTCCTCAGCCATCATACCTTTAGAGATTAAAAAAACAAAACAAAACAAGAGAGAGGAAAATAAAAGAATAAAAATCAAAAGATGAAAAAGACCCCAGCTCTCAGGGTGTCAGGGGTTGGAAGGGACCCAAAGAGCTCATCCAGTCCAAGCTCCCTGCCAGAACAGGACCAGACAATCCAGCTCAGGGCACACAGAATACATCCAGACAGGCCTGCAAAGGCTCCACAGAAGGAGACTCCACAACCTCTCTGAGCAGCCTGTGCCAGGGCTCTGGGACCCTTCCAACAAAGAAGTTGCCCTTGTGTTGAGCTGGAACCTCCTGTGCTGCAGCTTCCATCCATTGCCCCTTGGCCTATCCCAGGCAGCAGTGAGCAGAGCCTGTGCCCCTCTCCTGACCCCCAGCCCTCAGAGATTTATGAACATTTCTTAGATCCCCTCTCAGTCTTCTCTTCTCCAGCCTAAGCACCCCCAAGTCCCTCAGCCTCTCCTTAGCAGGCAGTGCTCCAGCCCCCTCATCATCCTCACAGCCCTCCCTTGGACCCTCTCCAGTATCTCCCTGTTCCTCTTAAATCCAGAAGAAGATTTGTCAAAGCTCTCCACGAATCTCCCTTTAGTGGAGGGCAAATTCCTCCTGCAGCCTGGAGAATAATTACTCTGAAGCTTCACTGAATTAGTTTCACCTCAAGCAAGTTAGGGAGTGCTGAGCCATGGCCAAGTTTGAATCAATGGATGTAAGTGGAGATGCAGGGGCCCCTTCCAAGCTGGCCAGACAGGAGGTAGCTCTGGGCTTGAAGTCACAAACCTCCTGCATCTGCACTGTCTGCAGACCCTGGCTCTGGCCAGGCTGGCAAAGCCTCCTCACCCTTCCTTGCTGAAGCAGATCACTGCAAGGGCAAGGTGCTGACAGCAGCAGGTGGAGGTGGTGTAAGCACATCTCCAGCAGGACTCTAACTGCTTGTTTCTCCTCAAACCAAACAGATTGCTTCTCATCTTCCTTGGATTTCTCTTTCTATAGGACTCCACATGTGAAGAAAAGCAGCTCCGGGTTTGCCTGGGCTGAAACCAGAAGGCACTCCAACAGAGCTCCAGTTCCTGCCTCCTTCCACTGCCCCTCTTGAAATATTTTCTTCCTTTTGACCCTGAAGCCCTTCCAGGATAACTCCAGATCCTCTGGACAGGAGAGCATGCCTGGTAAGTCCACTCCCAAACCTGCCTGAGGTTGGATTTGACACCAAAATGCCTCCACTTATGCACAAGGTCTTAACAATCAAATGTAAGATGGGCACAAGAGATTTAGAAACATTTCTTGTATCCCCTCTCAGTCTTCACCAGACTCAGCAGCCCCAGGTCCCTCAGCCTCTCCTCACCAGGCAGTGCTCAGTCCCCTCAGCATCCTCACAGCCCTCCCTTGGACTCTCTCCAGCAGGTCCCTGTCCCTCTGAAACTGGGCAGCCTCAAACTGAAGGCAGCACTCAAGGTGAGGTCTCGCCAGGGCAGAGTAGAGGGGGAGGAGAACCTCCCTAGATCTGCTGGACACACACTTCTGAGTACCCCCCCAGGACCTCACTGCTCTCTTACCCCCCAGGGCACATTTTTGCCCATGGATATTCTCCCCCAACATTCTCAAGTCCCTCTCCCTGTGGCTGCTCTCCAGCAGATCACCTCCCAGCCTCTACTGCTGCAGTTTATTGTTCCCAGCTGCAGTACTCTGGACTAATTCTACTTCTAACATCCCTTGCTGACCTTTCCAGCTCACCCTGCACTTAAGGGAGATTCTGAGATAGAGGAAGGAGTAGCAAGAAGGTGGAAGGGTGATTTGGAAGCCCTTGCTGCTGGGAGAGGTTTGCTATCTCTGTATTTTTTAATTATTTTTTTTTACTTGCATATACTGAATGTAGTTGTAAATCTATCTGCATATACTGTGTGCATTTTGCTTGTAAATTGTGCCAGCTGCAAATGCAAAGCTTCCATTTCTTAACTTCCAGCCAGCTGAGTTAGAATCAGAGAATGGAAAGGTTGGAAGGGACCTCAAAGGTCATCCAGACCCATAGGCAGGGATACCTCTCACTAGCACAGGTCACTCAAGGCCTCATCCAACCTGGCCTTGAACACCTGCAGGGAGGTTGTGGAGCACAGAAGACCTGCAGGGAGGTTGTGGAGCACAGAAGCACCCAACGTGATCTTTGATCACGTTGGGTGCTTCTGTGCTCCACAACCTCCCTGGGAGACCTGTGCCAGTGTCTCACCACCCTCAACCTGTGCCAGTCTCTCACCACCCTCACTGCCAACAACTTCCTCCTAACATCCACTTTCAATCTCCCCTCTGCCACTTCAAACCCATTCCCCTTGTCCTGCCATTCCAAGCCCTTGTCAATACTCCTTCCCCAGCCTTCCTGTAGTCCCCTTCAGATCCTGGAAGGCTACTATAAGGTCTCCTGGAAGGCTACTATAAGGTCTCCTGGAAGGCTACTATAAGGTCTCCTGGAAGGCTACTATAAGGTCTCCTGGAAGGCTACTATAAGGTCTCCTGGAAGCCTTGTAGTAGTTAGTCAGAGTTAGTCTGGTTAATCTATGAGAGGGAAACTCCAAAACCACTACAGACATTGAGCCCTGGGTTTTAACCATGCTTCCTAACTAGAGAAGCTGAGAGTGGCTTAGAGGTGTGACTTCATCCAAAAAAAAAAAAAAAAAAAAGAAAGAAAAAAAGGGGGAAAAAAAAGGAAAAGGAAAATTAAAGGAAGGGAAAAAGAGCAGCAGCATGGCCCAGACGTGTGTAAGAACCCCAGAAGTCACCTGGAGGCCAAACAGGGAGCAGATGAATTAAGACAAGGGCAAAGGATCAGAAAAAGGAAGTGAAGGTTTATAATCTGTCTAACCTGCCTAGAAAGCACATCAACATTCCTACATCAACATTCCTCAGCAGTTAGTAAGAGATAATAACATGATTATTATGGGCTTCCTAGAGACAACTCAAGCAAAAAGGAAAAGGAAATTCATCCTGCCACAGGAGCAAACCACAAAAGAGAGCTCTGCATTTGAAGGTTGTCTGCTCTGGATGTTCCAACTATTCACTGAGCAAACAGTAGCAGCTGAAATATTCAGGCTGGCAAGGAGGAACAGGAGTCCAATGTGACCAAGGTGAATGGTTAAACCAAGCCTTGGGACAGACTCTGCCTCCCTCCCTCCTCCACTGCTGCAGGTAGGCAGCCCTCAGTTGGGCTTGACCCACAGACAACACCAGGCAGTGAGTTCTGCAAGGACTGACGCAGCACAGGAGATGTTTTTGGATGAAGAATTTCCTTCACTGAAGAGAAAAAGAAAAAAAAAAAAGTGGGGTTTGGGGCCTACCAAAACTATTTGCAAACTCAGTGAATAGTTTCCACCAAAAGCTTGAAAATATTTCAAGGAATCAGTGTTTTATTTAGGGTTTTTTTTACTTGGTTTTGTTGGGTTTTTTTCCTTTCCCCTCCAGAAATGCAGTTTGAGGCCAGATTACTTTGACTCTAAGCAGACTAAGCTCAAACAGAGATGCTTCCATCTCACACTGAACGTTGTCAGCACTCTGCTCCTTGGGCCAACCCAAAGAAATCAGTGATTTGCACAGTTCTAGTAGGACCAGCTGGAATGAGCCTGCTGGCTCAGTGCTCACAGGGAAAGACTGGATCCAATGTCTGCAGACCCTGTTCATGAACAAAAAAAAAAAAAAAAAAAAAAAAAACCCNACAGTGTGACCTGGAGCAAATAAGAAAAAAAAAACCACAAAACCCTCCTGGAGTAAGGAAATGCTTGATATGGACTGCTCAAGACCCATGCTGGAAAGCTTGGGACCAAGAAGCAAAGCCTGGAGCCTGCAGTGTTGGGAAGGAGCCCAGCCTGGCAACCCCACAGAGCTCTGGGAGGTAGGTAACCCAAGAAATGAAAAAAATGAAAATCCACTGACAGCAAAGAGGCCAAGCTGAGCTGATTTTTGAGGAACTAAGCTCATGACAGTCCTCCAGGCTCCTTGAAGACCATTAGGTGATGCTTAGTGTCAACATCTAGTGAGAGGATGAACAGCAGAGAGAGACCTCTCCTGCCATAGGCATGGTGGTGGCAGGTGAAGGGGCACACAAGCAGGTATTGCCCCACAACTCTAAGCTCCCAGAGAGATGCCAGGTGTGCCTGGACTTACTCTGAAGTAAAATTGTCCTCTGACCTTCTGGATCATGTACCAGGGGTTAGTCTCCTAACTGCTAAATGAAAGGCTTCAGTGGAGGCCATGGGATAACCTCACACTCACTGCTCTGGTAGCATCCAGCAACAAGCAAAGCATAAAAGAACAAGACACACACAGACATCCTAAGATCCCATCCCAAAACATTTCTCCAGACTCATTATCTGCTGCTCAGGGACTTCCTAAACCAGAGATGTTGTCCTTCAGCTCAGCAGCACTTGCTGAGGTTTTATTGCTTTTGCTTCATGCCGGAGGGAAGGGGAAGAGAAAATCCAAGCAGCCCTAAGCCAAGGATTGTGTCCTCAGATGGTGGTGTTCCTGTACACAGCTTATTTTTGCACCAGTGGGGGCTTATTGAAGGTAACTCGATCTGATTCTGGATGTTCAGGAATTTGGCCATCAGCACAGAGACATTCTGGACACGTGAACACTCCCCCCCCACCTTCACACTAACTCCTATTCATTGTCTGCCCAAACACGGAGGGTAGAAACAGACCCCCAAGCCCATAAATCAGGTCGTGGTGTGTTGTGCCTGTGCCATGAAGAATTCTCTGAGAATGCTGTAGCTGAAGGCAGGAAATTCACAGCTGAGACCTGTTCCAGGGCTGGAGCCTGGGCAACTGGCAAGCAACTGCAGCGAGAAATCTTGGAGTTCCTGAGCTGAGATTTATGCTGCTGGAATTCATGGCAAATATTTCCCTGTCAGCAAGAGGTGGGAAAGAGGGAAAGATCACTTTGCATGAGGCAGTTCATCTATGCAGGGCTCTCCCACCTAGCTTTGGAGGGATCACCAAGCAGGGAGCTGTGCTTCACAGATCCTTTGGGGAGGCAGAAGGTGGTTCTGCACCTCCCTCCAAGGCTACCTCCAGCAGACCCCTAGAATCCAGCACTTTCTCTCTGCTAATTCTGTTATAGATACTGTGGCAATTACTTGTCTTTGCTACTGTCTCTGGAGAGATTCCAAACCCACCTGAACATGGTGATCCTGAGCAAGATGCTCTGGGTGACCCTGCTTTAGCAGGAGGGTTGAACCAGATGATCTCCAGTGGTCTCTTCCAACCCCTACCAGTGTGTGATGCTGCCTGGCCTACAAATTTAATTCAGGTCTAGTTTGATGTTTAGGTGGCTGTGGAAAGCAGTGGCTGCCAGAAGCCTGCAGCATGTGCCTGGCTCAGCACAGCAGCCATGGCACCCTTTGCTCTGGAGCTCATGTATCGTGGAACAGAAAGGCCTGGAGCAAGCAGCAGACTTTATTGGTGGTGGGAAGGGTTAAAGCTGGTGACAAAGGGATCTTGCTGCCATGCAAACCCCCTAAGGGCACCCCATAGCCACACTACCCCGAGCACATCTGCAGAAACCTCTGTCACCCTAGCCTGGATCCAGCGAGGAGAATGAGTCAGGCACCTGGCAGCTCATTCCAGTGACCTTTGCAAAAGCAGCTTTCATTCTGTGATCCTTCCTCTTCCTTCCCCACCTCTCATGAGTAACCAGATCTAAATACCTAAATCTGGTTACTCTTGCACATGCCTCCAATTGGCAGGAAGTTGCTCAGATGAGGCAATCCTTGAACTTTGGCCTTTTCTCACCTTCACAGAGCTTTTCTCCTGCAGCATTTCACACCAGCCCAGGAAGCATCCTGAGCATACCCCACCGTGCACAGAGCAGTTCTGCTCTCCTCCTCAGCACCTGAGAGCAGTGAGGGCCTAAAGGAGAGCAAGAGTCCTGCTGTACCCTCCTGGAAGTGTCTCAGGGTTGTGCAACCTGTTTACGATGGCAAATTCTGGCAGCCAGCACAAGGAGCCTGGGATGGGATTCCAGTTCAGCTCCAAGTGCCTCTCAACAAGTCTGGACACAAACTGCACCACTCCAATTTTGCCATGCCAAATTCAGGCTCTGACTTGGCTCCAGCAGCAGGTGTGGGGGAGGACATTCTCACCCTGCCTACGCCACGTTCCTCCCAGAAGATCTCACCAGATGAATTTCCCCATCTGAACCATTGAGACACACTTGGTAAGGAGTGGGGAAGTGCAAAGTTCAGATCACAAAAATCATTAAGCTTGGAAAAGACCTCCAAGATCAAGTCCAACCATTAACTGCCATGTCTGCCACTACACTGTGTCCCACAGCACCACGTCCACATGGCTTTTAAACCCCTCCAGGGATGGGGACTCCACCATTTTCCAGAACACCCTGTTCCAAGGCTTGACAACACATCCAGCCTAAACCCCCTTGGCACACTTTGAGGCTGTTTCCTCTTCTTAGAGTGCTTGTTCCATAGGAGAAAAGACCAATTCCCCATCTGGTCCCAATCATAGAATGGTAAGGTTGGAAGGGACCTCAAGGACCATCTACTTCCAACCCCCTGCCATAGGGGGAAGAAGCTGTGCTGCTGGCAGAGGAGCCTGAGAGGTGACCTCAGCAATGGCTCTAAAGATGTGCAGGTGAGTGGCAGGAGGCTGGAGCCAGGCTCTGCTGGGTGATGCCCAGGGACAGGCCAAGGGGCACTGGGTGGAAGCTGAGGCAGAGGAAGTTTCATTGAAACAGGAGGAGGAATTTTTTCCCTGTGAGGGTACCAGAGCCCTGGCACAGGCTGCCCAGGGGGGCTGTGGAGTCTCCCTCTCTGGAGACATTCCAGCCCACCTGGATGTGTTCCTGTGGGATCTGCTCTAGGAGATGCTGCTGTGGCAGGGGGGTTGGGCTGGCTGAGCTTTGGAGGTCCCTTCCAGCCCCTGACACTCTGTGAAACAAAGAACAAAAGAGGCAAATGGACAAAATGCTTTGCCCATGGATGGGATGAAGGTCAGCACCAGGCTGGGATTAAGCAGTGTGCTCTGCAGCATGCCAGGACTGCTGTGCTGTTCCCACAGCCAAGAGAAGAGTGACAGAGGAAAACAAGTGAGGTTACTACAAAAGAATCCACAGAATGGACAGATCAGCCCTTGATACAACACTTAACATCCACCTATGAAGTAGGTGACGTTATGTAGACATAATCCCCTGCTCTGGAAGAGCAAAAATGCCAGGAATGTGAAGTGATGGCAGTGGTTTCACAGAAACCTCCTCAAAGATACCTATTTTCTTTTTATCGGGGTTTTTTTTCCCCCCTTCCTTTAAGAAAAAAAAAAAAAATGACAAGAAAAGGTTTCTACAAACCTGAATGGTTTCACTTTCTTGTTCATGGGCAGAGGATCTGGGAGAGAGGAATGTGAAACGTTTACTAGCAGGGCAGGAACCATTCAGGACTGGAGTGAGCCCATTCATTGCAGAAGCAAACACAATTAAAGCAGCCTCTAAAGAGTTTACATAAGCTTCTCTAAATCAGTATCCCCTTCCACCAAGCCAGGGTGTCTAATTTAGAAGTGAAATTAGGGAGCTGGCTTGAGATAAAACAGTCAAGGAGCTGCTTGCAAAACAGAGTTGGTCGATTGTGCTGGGGAAGGTGAATGAGGGAAGGCACCAGGGCTGTTAGAACAATCGCCAAGCCACTGAGCCTTGAGGAGATGCCATGGAGGAGCAGAGGATGAAAGGGAAACAAGGTGGGGAGCAGGGGGAGGACACATTTCCCTGAGATCATAGAATGGTAAGGTTGGAAGGGACCTCAAGGATCAGCCAGTTCCAACCCCCTGCCATAGGCAGGGACACCTCCCACTAGCACATCTCACTCAAGGCCTCATCCAACCTGGCCTTGAACACCTCCAGGGAGGGAGCAGACACAACCTCCCTGGGCAACCTGTGCCAGTGTCTCACCACCCTCACTGCAAACAACTTCCTCCTAACATCCACTTTCAATCTCCCCTCTGACACTTCAAACCCATTCCCCTTGTCCTGTCATCACAAGCCCTTGTCAATAGTCCCTCCCCAGCCTTCCTGGAGCCCTCTTCAGAGACTGGAAGGCTACTACCAGGTCTCCTGGAAGCCTTCTCCTCTCCAGGCTGCAGAGCCCCAACTCTCTCAGCCTGTCCTCAGAGCAGAGCTGCTGCAGCCCTCTCAGCATCTTGGTGGCCTCCTCTGGACCCAGGGAACAGTGCTGGGCACAGTCCTGTTCAATCTCATCCCACTGGCCTCTGCCCACCCATCCAGCCTGCCCAGGTCCCTCTGCAGTGCTCTCCTACCCTCCAACAGATCAACCTGCTCCTGACTCGGTGTCATCTGCAAACTCACTGATGCTGGACTCAACCCCTTGGTCCAGATCATCAATAAAGATATTGAACAGGACTGTGCCCAGCACTGATCCCTGGGGCACACCACTGGTGCCAGCTGCCAGCTGTATGTGTAGCACCATTCACCACCACTCTCTGGACCTGCCCCTCCAGTCACTTCTTGACCTATTTCACAGTGAATCAGAGTGATTGTCCCTATCTTTAGAGTCATTTGCAATGCTAGAAAGGGTAAGGAAGAGGCTTGGACAGGATGCACAATGTCTTTGCAGGAGACTCTCAGCATCTTCATTAGGACCCAGAAGCATCATCTGGGGAGATGCTGGGCACTAAAACCCACATCCTTTCTAGCAGAGGAAGGCTGAGCTGCTTGAGATTGCAGCCAGGACTGGGACATGATGAAACAGATTCCAAAGCAGAGGCAGCACTTAGTTAGTCTGGGTGCTCCCTGCCTGGAGGAAGACTCTGCAGCCCTGTGCATGTCTCCCCAGGTGACAGCAGCTGGACAGGAAGGTACAGGCTCCGGCTCCCAGTGTGTGTTCACAGGAGCACAGGTTAAGACCAGCCTCTGCTTGTGGGCTTCCTGTCTCACAGAAGATGGCAGCTGGCACTTCTCCTCCACTGGCAAAAGAAGGCAGGACACCAAACTCTGCCACAGGCACCGCCTGAGCACACAATTCTGAGGTCCAGGAGAGAACTCAGAGCTTAGCAACTTCACAGTGAAGTTTTTGAACCTGTTTGCCCTCTGCACCAGGCCACTAAGCCCTTCACTCAGAATCCCAGCACGACAGGGGTTGGAAAGGACCTCTGGAGATCACCTCAGCCACCCAGCTGGTCAAGCAGGGCTACCCACAGCAGTTTGCCCACAGTTGTGTCCAGGTGGGTTGGGAACATCTCCAGGTAAAGGGAACACTTCACCACCTCTCTGTCCAGTGCTTCTACACCCTCACAGCAAACAGTTTTTCCTCAACATTCAGGTGGAATTTCCTGCATCCCATCCAAGTTCCTGGAGCTCCTTCCCCACACAGAAATAACAGCCTTGTTAGGTTCCCCATCTCTAAGTCCATCTGGTGCTGGGTAGGCTCTCCCAGGATAGCTTAAATAGAATCATAGAATGGTAAGGTTGGAAGGGACCCCAAAGCTCAGCCACTTCCACCCCCCTGCCATAGGCAGGGACACCTCCCACTACCACAGGTCACTCAAGGCCTCCTCCAACCTTTAGCCAGGTTTTGCTTGCCTCAGGGATTCAGCAGGAACTGCTCAGCACAGCACCAGGAGTGAGAGAGGCCACATCCAGGCCTGGCACAGCACACCTCATGTGCCTGCCTCTGAGAAGAAGCAGTTCAGGTCTGCCCACACCAGCAGGGTAGACATGCCCCTTGGCTATCAGTTTTGTAGGTGTGGGGCTGCACCTTCTAAAGCATCCTGCGCCCTCAGCTTGCCTACAACCATGACAAGAGGCAAAAACCTCGGGCTGTTGGGAGGGATGAAAGGCAGGAGCTCAAAGGATTAAGTCAGCAGCTTCTTCCCTTCCTTTCAGAGCTGGTGAAGCATGCAGCGATGCATGTCAGCTGTGTTGGTTTTGCGTCGGGAGGTAGAACAAAGCAGCCTGTCTTTGCTGGTGTGCACCCCCAGGGAGGATTCCCGCAAGCCCTCCTCCCAGCGGGGCCACGGAGGTGTCGAACAAAAGCGAAAAAGCCCTTCAACTTTTGACCCTCCTGCAGTTTACAAATTGCAAAGGGCTGGTGTCATGCTGAATGAGCCAGGAGGCATCTCACAGAGCCCTTGGGCCCGGGCTCCACGTGCCTCTGCACTCTGTCACCTCCGCCAAGTGTTTGGCCTCTTCCAGCAGGGAGCCAGGGCACAGGGCTCCTGGGGAGCTTTGCCTGTGGATGTGCCTGTCTGCCCTGGTAGCAAGTAAGTGAAAGGCAAAGGCCAAGCCACATCTCTGAGAACTGCTACTCTTGATCCACTTGAGGGGACAGCAGCTTTAATAAACCCAGGGAGATACATTCACAGAATCACAGAATGTCAGGGGCTGGGAGGGACTTCAAAAGCTCATCTCAGCAGCATCACCCAGAGCAGGTCACACTACAACACATCCAGATGGTCCTTGAATATCTCCAGAGAGAGNGACCTCAGACATTTCTCACATCTGGTACAGGAGTGCTCCAAGTCTGTGCTCAGAGCAACTACTGCCAGGAAGTTAAAGGACACCAGATGAAGAGGGCAGAACCACCTCTCCTGACCTGCTGGCCACACTCCTCTTGCTGCAGCCTAGGATACAGCAGGCTATGGTACGACAAAGAAATCACAGAATGTCAGGGGCTGGAAGGGACCTCAACAACTCATCCAGTCCAACCCCCCCTGCCAGAGCAGCATCACCTATACCATAAGGTGTAGCATAGCTACAGAGTCCCAAGATAACACATTTGCTCCAAGGTATTAAGCAGAACCAATCCCTTCCAGTCCCTGACACCCTGTGATGCCAAGCCATAAGACAACACATTCCTGTGCAAACAAACAGAGAAGCTAACAGAGAGACACTCCCAGGCACAGCCAAGACTACACTCTGCAGCCCATTTCAGCTCCTCACTGAGTTGTTTGGGGTTTTAAGGCAGTTTTTCCATCACATGCTTTGCTGGGTGCTGATCTGATACGTGTAAGGTCAAGAAGGACACCACTTAGAGCACAAACTGCACCCCCCAGTCTCTTGGGGAAAGCTGCTGCCAAAGGTGCTGCCTCACAGAGCACCCCCAGAGATTCCTGCACCTTCCTGCCCAAATGCTCTGGGAAGATAATGTCCATGTGCTCACACGTGGGGAAAGTCAGCCAGAGTGGCAGGACTCTGGGTGGGAAGGGAGCCTTACAGGTCAGCCAGCTCAACCCCACTGCAGCCAACAGGGACATCTGCAACTACAGCAGGTTGCTCAGAGCCCCAGACAGCCTGACCTAGGATGGTTCCAGCCATGAGGCATCTACCTCCTCTCTGGGCAGCCTGGGCCTCGTCATCCTCTCCAACCTAAATGTCCCTCTCTTAGTTTTAAGCCATCACCCCTCGTCCTGTCTCAGCAGGCCCTGCTAAAAACTCTCTCCTATCTTTTCTTACCTGCCCCTTTAATCACTGAAAGGCCACAGAAAGGTCTCCCCAAAGCCTTCTCTTCTCCAGGCTGAACCATCCCAGCTCTCAGCCTGGCCCCACAGCAAAGGAGCTCTCTCCCTGGGTCAGTGGAGCCTGCAGGCTCAGTGTCACACCAGCCCAGGGGCAGGATGTGCATCCACAGCACACAAAGCCTGCACTGCTGCCTATGAGCTGGCACGCAGCTGGCTCGAGGTGCATCTGTCTGCATTTCCATGAGCTGCCAGGGAAAATGAAGGCTCCTCAAAAAGCAAAGCTGAGAATCAGGAGCCCTTCCCTCTGTCCTGCCACACATCCACCACAAGCATTTCCCAAGCCTGCTTTGTAGGACTTTTTGGACCTTCACCTGCTGCCATCACACTTCCTTACAAGCAAGCACAAGCCAGAAGGCAAAGGTATAAAACATAAACCTTCATTAAAGATTTTGTAAGAAGTCAATGAGGCCAAAATAACAGAGGATGTAATAGAGCCATAAATATCTCCCACAGCCATAAACACTTCTACCTGCTACAGCCTGGGCATTTATAAGTGCTTCAGGCATTCAGCTCCATGTTCACACTTATTCCATCCAAGGAGAATTTACCATTGGAGGAACTGGAGTTAGGTAGACATGGAGCATGCACAGACTCAGCCATCAGCCTGGTTTTAGGATACTGACATGGGTACCTTTCCTGAGCTCCCCTTTCCATGGATTAGGGTTCCAGATTTTAAAAAATAAAA
>VWZE01026266.1:115359-129997 GCA_013396675.1 Eubucco bourcierii
CTGTGCTAGTGGGAGGTGTCCCTGCCTATGGCAGGGGGTTGGAACTGGCTGAGCTTTGAGGTCCCTTCCAACCTTCCCATTCTATGATTCTATGAACTCACCTTGAAAAATACAACAGAGTTGCTCCAACTGACACTGACTGCTGATTAACCACTTCACAGCCTTCCATCCTGGCTGTCCTCTGTGCAGCCAATGAAACGCAGAAACTAACAAAGAGCTTAAAGGATGAGCCATGAGATTTCTCTAATCCTTTCAACTTCACTCATTTAAATTGCTTAACAGGAGCAAAAAATGACACACACACAGATGCAATTTTTTTTGGCCCTGGGTAGAACACTGGCATCTCATTTCAGTTACATTGGCATTTTGTGTCAGTTGCATTTCTCATTAGAGCAGAGCAAAGTGCTGCAAATAGAACTTTGATTTGTTTTGCTTTTCCCTCTCTGCTTACAAATTAGCAGGTCAGGAAATGCACTCATTTGTTTGGTTTGTTGTGAATAACTTCTAAACCCTTGGCTGGTTTCAGAGCTTCAGAGCTTCTGCTCTGCGTCTGTGCACTTCCAGCACTGCTGACAGAGTCCCAGCACAGTGGAGGTTGGAAGGGATCTCTGGAGGCACTTTGGTCCAACCTTCCTGCTAAATCAGGGTCACCCACAGCAGATTGCACAGGAATGAGCCCAGGCAAGATTTGAAAGGCTCCAGACAAGGAGAATCCACAAACATGGATAACAAATTGTCCATTGGGCAGTGATGTGCCCTTGTGGCCAAGAGGGTCAATGGGAACCCAGAGGGCACGCAGAAGTGTGTGTCCAGCAGATCCAGGGAGGTTCTCCTGCCCCTCTACTCTGTCCTGCTGAGACCTCACCTTGAGTGCTGCCTTCAGTTTGGGGCTGCCCAGTTTCAGAGGGACAGGGACCTGCTGGAGAGAGTCCAAGGGAGGGATGAGAGGATGCTGAGGGGACTGAGCACTGCCTGGGGAGGAGAGGCTGAGGGACCTGGGGATGCTTAGGCTGCAGAAGAGAAGATTGAGAGGGGATCTCAGAAATGTTTCTGAATCTCTGAGGGCTGGGGGTCAGGAGGGGGGCACAGGCTCTGCTCTCTGCTGCCTGGGATAGGCCAAGGAGCAATGGATGGAAGCTGCAGCACAGGAGGTTCCAGCTCAACACAAGGGCAACTTCTTTGCTGGAAGGGTCCCAGAGCCCTGGCACAGGTTGCCCAGAGAGGTTGTGGAGTCTCCTTCTGTGGAGCCTTTGCAGGCCTGTCTGGATGTGTTGTGTGCCCTGAGCTGGATTGTCTGGATGTTGCTCTGACTTCCTGTGAGCCTGTGAACTTCTGTGGGCAGCCTGTCCTCTTTGGAGTGCTGCACACTGGAAGTGGAGGGGTGCAAGGATAACCAGGATTGAAAGGCAGTTTTAGATGTTTGTGTTTTCATGGACAAACCCCTTCACCTCATCTACCATTCCTTGAGCTGTCAATCTGCACTGTCACTGCACTGTGAGCCACGACTTTCACCCTCCTCCAGCAGGTCATGCAAGCACAGGCTGTAATCCTTACATTCATAGAAGCACAGAATCATAGAACCAAGCAGATTGGAAGAGACCTCCAAGGCCATCCAAGGTCTCCTGGAAACCTTCTCTTCTCCAGGCTGCAGATCCCAAACTCTCTCAGCCTGTCCTCAGAGCAGAGCTCTGAGCATCTTTGTGGCCTCTTCTGGACTGGCTCCAACAGTTCCATGTCCTGCTTGTGCTGGGGGCTCCAGAACTGCACACAGGACTGCAGGTGGGCTCTGAGGGGAGCAAAGGGGCAGAATCCCCTCCCTTGCACTTGTGTGTTAAGGATTCATCCTATGGCTTACCTGAGGATGCCCAGACAGTGAGCCATGGAGTCCTGGAGCAGTGCATCTCCCAACAGCTGGAGAAAGGCATGGTGAGGCTGTGCCACTATTGTACCAGGAGAAGAGATTTCACTCAGGTAGCTCTAACATAGGCCAGTTCCAAATTAATCCTTGCTCCTTTTCTTCAGTCAGTGGAGACAGGCAGGCACTTCCAAACAGCAATCATCCTTCTGTAAGACAGATGTCTAACACAGATTAGGTGATTCAGCTGCTGGAGGGCTGCTCTTGCTCTGCTGACTGCAGAACAAACCTTGACAGCTAGTTTGGATCAGACAACAAACTGTTATTTGGTTAAAATCAGGCCAGGTGCCACCACTCCACCTTTACAAGATAATTACTTCCACCCCAAATGGCAGTCAGTGCTTTTCGTGGCCTGATCTCATTTTCTGCCTAAAATTATGAGTTCTGCTCATCAAAGAGTCTCTTACAGGCAAAATGCAAACTTTCATGTGGTGCATGACTTAACATTGCACAACCTCCTGTTGGAGAAGCTTCTGCTGTGCTACAGAAATGAAGCATCCAATAGATTGGGACTGGCCCAGCTTGCAGAAGCTGGGAGGTGTTATTCAATGGGAAAGTATCACCAATGGCTGTCAGGATCTGCTGCCTTGCCCAGGGGTAGTCAACATTGTCATCAGCTTTCATGGAAGCAAATACGTATTACTTGTAGCTGAGGTAAGCTGCTTAGGTCACAGAAGCTGGCAGAGCAGTAAGGAATGAGGAGGGCAGGGCATCAGTTGCCAGCATGCTTCAGCTCAGGTATGTGCTTTAGGCAGCAAACTGCAACATCAGATTTAGATGGCAAGGAGCATCCTCCACAGCCAAAGAGCAGGTAGCTGTGAGCTGAAGGACAGTGATATTTGCTAGAATCATAGAATAGCTTGGGCTGGAGAGGACTTTAAAGGTCTTCTAGTCCAAATCCCCTGCAGTCAGCAGGAACACCTGCAACTAGAGCAGGCTGCTCACAGTCTTGACCTGCAATGCTTCCAGGGATGGGGCATCTGCCACAGCCCTGGACAAGAAAGGCGTTGACACTCTTTAGCAGCGCTTGGTCGACAGCAGCAGGGGTGATGGCTTTAAACTAAGAGAGGAGAATTAAACTAGAGAGAATGAAAAACATTTTCATGCTGCAGGTGATCACAGTGGTCCAGGCTGCCCAGAGAGGTGGTAGATGTCCCATCCCTGGTAACATTCCAGGTCAGATTGTCTGGGGCTCTGAACAACCTGCTCTAGCTGAAGGTGTTCCTGTTCGCTGCAATGGGATGGGAGGAGATGATCTTCAGAAGGACCTTCCAAACCAAACCCCTCTGTGATCAGCTTCCCCCATTCACCCAAATTCTTGCTCACCATGAAGTCAGTTAGCAGCTGTTGCAACCTGACCTGCAAGGAAGGGTTCTTTTAGGGACACCTGAGGAATGCAACAGGCAAACTAGCACCAGTGTGGCTGGAGCTGTTGTAGATTTGTTGGTGACACATTTGTGCACATCTCTTGGGTTATACAACTGCTCTTGAGTGTCCACTGTGTGCCAGAGAGAGAGAGAGGAGGGGGTGAAGAGAAAGGAGTGGAAAGAGAAGGGAGATAAATCCAGGGGTAAGAGGAGAAGGGTATCACTACTCTGAGTCCCAGTGGTACCCAGCGTGCTCAGGCTCCTCTTGGAGGTGCTGCCTTTCATTCCCGAGTTCCTCTTCACTCCCTGCCTAGGGCTGGTTGGTAGAGGTGGTCCCACAGCAGGGTGGGTCATGCACATTGGGATTCCAGTTTGGCTGAGTCATTCTGGGGGGCACTTGCACACGGTGCTGTGCTGGCCTCAAGGCAGGCAGTGCCCCCAGCTTTCCAGGTGACCTCTGCTTCACCTTTCTTTGTGCAGGCTCAGTCGTGAAGGTGGCAGCGACTGCCCTGAGCTGGCACAGGTGCAGGCACCCAAGCGGTGCCTGAACCACAACGTCCTGTCCCAGACTGTCATGGTTGCTTGACTAGAAAGAAAGGGGAGCAGAGGAGCAGCCTGTGTGAGACAAACCTCTGTGGCAATGCAGCTACCCAAGTGTCACTTTGCAGGCTGGTCTCCAGTCCCCAGACAAGAGCTCTGTTGGACCTTCTCTGAAGGGATCTCAGCCTAACCCAGGGCAGCATTTAGGTAAACTCAGCACATTTCTCCAAGAGAGGGCATTGAAATGGCCTTCCAGCAAAGCTCTTAGCTGTATCTCCCACTCAAGATTTCATCTTCCAAAGCAGAGCTCCGGATCAGCTCTGCTGCTCACGACAGAGTGCTTAGGGAAGTAAAACATCATGTCAATCTGCTTCATGCATCCTCCCTCTACAAGCTCCTCCCAGGGGCCACCAGCTCTCACAAAAAAAAAGTTTGGTTTACTTAGAGAGAATCCCCAAGGGAATCACAGAACCACAGAATCATTTTGGTTGGAAGAGCCCTTTCTGAGATCCCCAGCTCCAACCATTCACCCAGCACTGCAAGGTCACAGCTACACCAGTGGCAAAACACTGGCACAGGTTGCCCAAGGATGTGGCTGGGGTCTCACCCCTGGAGATGTTCTAAGTGAGGCTTGAGAGGGTGACCTGGTCTGGTGGAGAATGTCCCTGCTGACTGCAGGGAGGTTTGGACTGCCCTTTGGAGGTCCCTTCCAAGCCAGACCATTCTATGATTCTATGTCTCTAAGCACCACTTCTGCAATGACTTTTAAATCCCTCCAGAGGTGGAGCTTCTACCACTGCCTTGGGCAGCCTGCTCAAGAGCTTGACAACCCTTTGGGGGAAGAAATTGTTCCTCATGTCCAACCTAACACACACACACACCCTCCCCTCTCCCAGCACAACTTGTGACCATGTTCTGTTGTCCTATGGCTAAGAAAAAGTTGTGAGTGGGCAGCCTGTGTAAGCAAAACTATTTTCTTTCTTATCCCCTATCCTACAGATCCTTCTGCATTGCCTACACTGAGTAGACAGATCCCTCTTCCAGGAGGCTCCAATTTCATCAGGCTCTGGGAAAAGCTGTCAGATAATGAGAGGGTCTGGTCTGTCTTGGCAAGGCTGACTATTGAGTGGTGCTCTCCAATGAGGGACACCAGCAGATCCAGGGAGGTTCTCCTCCCCCTCTACTCTGCCCTGCTGAGACCTCATCTTGAGTGCTGCCTTCAGTTTGGGGCTGCCCAGTTTCAGAGGGACAGGGACCTGCTGGAGAGACTCCAAGGGAGGGCTCTGAGGATGCTGAGGGGACTGAGCACTGCCTGGGGAGGAGAGGCTGAGGGACCTGGGGGTGCTTAGGCTGCAGAAGAGAAGACTGAGAGGGGATCTAAGAAATGTTCATAAACCTCTGAGGGCTGGGGGTCAGGAGGGGGGGACAGGCTCTGCTCACTGCTGCCTGGGATAGGCCAAGGAGCAATGGATGGAAGCTGCAGCACAGGAGGTTCCAGCTCAACACAAGGGCAACTTCTTTGCTGGAAGGGTCCCAGAGCCCTGGCACAAGCTACCCCGAGAGGTTGTGGAGTCTCCTTCTGTGGAGCCTTTGCAGGCCTGTCTGGATGTGTTCTGTGTGCCCTGAGCTGGATTGTCTGGTCCTGCTCTGGCAGGGGGTTGGACTGGATGATGTCTTTGGGTCTCTTCCAACCCCTGACATCCTGTGAGCTGTGATCCCCAAGTCCAAACCACCACACTTCAGAGTATAGTGTTCATCTGAGTGAGAACCCAGCCAAAGAGTGCTGTGAAAGCTGTGCCATGGGAATGTCCCAGAGCCAACACCTACACACATGTGCCCATGGTGGAACAAGGGACTCACATATCTGGGAAGATTCAAGGTCAGGTTGGACAGGGCTCAGGGCACCTGATCTAGTTACAGCAAAGAGGGTTGGACCAGATGACCTTTAAAGGTCCCTTCCAATCCAAACCAGTCTATGACTCTCTTGTTTTCAAGAGGGCTCTGCAGCTGAACTGATCCCTTGGCCTCTGTTCTTTTTCTGCCCAGGTGAGGCAACTCAGTGCTTTTCAGTCTGAAAGGGCTGAGGGAGGGGAGCAGGAGATGCTCTTACCCACCACGTGGTACCAGTTGGTTGGTGGCAAAAAGCCTCTTGCTGCCAAGGAGCACCAGAAGTAACAGTGTCAGAGATGTCTCTGTAAGCAACTACAGTAAATACAAATAGACACAGACCCTGACTAAAGATGAGAAACACACACACATTATATATATACATATATTATAGATGTCTCCTGCTTCTCATCCACTCTTTCCTAGGCCAGGATTAGAAACAGATGGAGGTAGCCTGAGAAAAAAACCCTCTGTGTGTCCTAACTCTCTGATGGAGCAGTAGGTGGTTTGCCTGCCATGTGGTTGATGCCTTTGCTGCTCCCCATCCCTTTTGTGTGTCATCACTCCCCACCCACTGCAAGAGAATTTCCCAGCAAGCTTCATCCCTGCGTGGTCCTTGCCCCTCCCTGCCCACCCTGCTCAGCCTGGATGGAGTAGCACAGGGCCTCCTTGAGCAAAGCTTGCTGCCTGCACACACAAAAAGGCAGAAGGCCAGCAGCTCTGTGAGGAGCAAAGGCTGAGAGCCCTGGGGCTGTTGAGCCTGGAGAAGAGCAGCCCCAGAGGGGTTCTGATCAATGTTTATAACATCTAAAGGGTGGATATCAGGAGGATGAGGCCAGGCTTTTTCCAGTGGTCCCCAGAGACACTGCAAGGGTCACCTGGCACAAACTGGAACCCAGGAGGCTCCATCTGAACAGGAGGAGAAAATTCTTTGTTGTGAGGGTGCTGGAGCCCTGGAGCAGACTGCCCAGAGAGATTGTGGAGCCTCCTCTGCAGAGATTCCAAACCCACCTGGACATTGTGACCCTGCTTTAGCAGGGGGATTGGACTGGGTGATCTCTAGAGATCCCTTCCCAGCTGTGCTGGGGTCCTGTGACAGGAGAACTTTTTTGCACACCTCTGATTGTATTTACAATGAAACCAAGGAGGTAGTTTCTGGTGTGCAGGAGGAAAACAACTTTCTAATTCCTCCATGCAAACCCTTGTCCTTCTGACCAGCTCAAACCACAATGTTTGACAGGCAACCCACAGAGCTTTACACAGAGCACAGACTGCCCTCTGGTAACCTTCTCCTCTCCAGTGGTGTATTCCAGTGTAAATCCTCTCCATTCAGAGGAGCAAAGTCATGATTTGTAGGGATCAGTCAAGGGCAAAGGGCAGCTTCTGAGCAGCCTGTGCCCCTCCTCCAACTCTGATGGTCAGGAAGTGGCTGGAGCCACACCTCTGCTCCCCATGAAGTGCCAGCTGAGCCAGCACAGCCCAGAACAATCACACACATCAAAGAATCAAGCAGGGGTTACTTCTCTTCTGGACCTAGACCTGCATCAGGTCTCTGATTCAAGCCCACAGATCACTCAAGATCATCAGCTCCAGCCATTAACCAAGCACTGCCAGGACACCACTAAACCCTCAGCACCACATCTACCCCTCCAGGGATGGGGACTCCAGGCAGCGTGGCCCAGGTCTTGACAACCCCAGGTCCCCTAACTGCTCATCACAAGATTTGTGTTCTAGACCCTTCAGCAGCTTTGCTGCCCTTCAGACATGCTGCTGCACCTCAATCTCCCTCTTGGGCTGAGGGGTCCAAAACTGAACCCAGGATTTGAGGTGCATCATTACCGGTGCTGAGTACAGAGAGACAATCACTGCTCCTCTCCTGCTGCCCACACTGCTGCTGATCCAAGCCAGGATGCTGCTGGCCTTCTTGGCCCCCCAGGCACATAGTGGATCACATTCAGCACCCCCAGGTCATGTCAACCAGCACCCCCAGGTCCTTCACTACTGGACAGGTTTCCAGGCACAACTTGGCCATGTCTGAAGCTTTCATGGGGTTGCTGTGACCCAAGTGCAGGACCCAGCCCTNATTGTGACCCTGCTTTAGCAGGGGGATTGGACTGGGTGATCTCTAGAGATCCCTTCCCAGCTGTGCTGGGGTCCTGTGACAGGAGAACTTTTTTGCACACCTCTGATTGTATTTACAATGAAACCAAGGAGGTAGTTTCTGGTGTGCAGGAGGAAAACAACTTTCTAATTCCTCCATGCAAACCCTTGTCCTTCTGACCAGCTCAAACCACAATGTTTGACAGGCAACCCACAGAGCTTTACACAGAGCACAGACTGCCCTCTGGTAACCTCCTCCTCTCCAGTGGTGTATTCCAGTGTAAATCCTCTCACATCTCCATTCAGAGGAGCAAAGTCATGATTTGTAGGGATCAGTCAAGGGCAAAGGGCAGCTTCTGAGCAGCCTGTGCCCCTCCTCCAACTCTGATGGTCAGGAAGTGGCTGGAGCCACACCTCTGCTCCCCATGAAGTGCCAGCTGAGCCAGCACAGCCCAGAACAATCACACACATCAAAGAATCAAGCAGGGGTTACTTCTCTTCTGGACCTAGACCTGCATCAGGTCTCTGATTCAAGCCCACAGATCACTCAAGATCATCAGCTCCAGCCATTAACCAAGCACTGCCAGGACACCACTAAACCCTCAGCACCACATCTACCCCTCCAGGGATGGGGACTCCAGGCAGCGTGGCCCAGGTCTTGACAACCCCAGGTCCCCTAACTGCTCATCACAAGATTTGTGTTCTAGACCCTTCAGCAGCTTTGCTGCCCTTCAGACATGCTGCTGCACCTCAATCTCCCTCTTGGGCTGAGGGGTCCAAAACTGAACCCAGGATTTGAGGTGCATCATTACCGGTGCTGAGTACAGAGAGACAATCACTGCTCCTCTCCTGCTGCCCACACTGCTGCTGATCCAAGCCAGGATGCTGCTGGCCTTCTTGGCCCCCCAGGCACATAGTGGATCACATTCAGCACCCCCAGGTCATGTCAACCAGCACCCCCAGGTCCTTCACTACTGGACAGGTTTCCAGGCACAACTTGGCCATGTCTGAAGCNGCCCTTGACCTTGTTGAACTGGCAGAGGGGAGATTTAGACTGGATGTTAGGAGGAAGTTCTTTACAGTGAGGGTGGTGAGACACTGGCACAGGTTGCCCAGGGAGGTCGTGGATGCTCCCTCCGTGGAGGTTTTCAAGGCCAGGTTGGAGGAGGCCTTGAGTGACCTGTACTAGTGGGAGGTGTCCCTGCCTATGGCAGGGGGTTGGAACTAGATGATCCTTGAGGTCCCTTCCAACCTTACCATTCTATGATTCTATGAACCTTACAGCATTGGCCTCAGGCCATTGATCCCTCTGTAGAGCCTCTCTACCCTCCAGCAGTTCATCATTCCCACCTGAAAGACTATTTGCTTTGTCCTCTAATAGCCCAAACCTGCTGGAGGCAGAAACAACCTTCTCAGCCTGCACTGGCTAACACACCACCAAATCACTGCAGTCTGCCCAGGCCACCTCTGCAGGGTCAAGCAGCAAACAGGTCAAGCTCTGCAGCCCACATAGCCTCACTGAAATTCAAAAGCCAGGCCCCAGACATAAAACATCCTTTTGCAAACACAAAGCATGGCACACAAAACCCACTGCTTCAGGAAAAAAGGGCAAGGCAGTGCCTTCTGCTTTGAAGTCCCTTTCTGAAGATTACCACAGTGGGACATTTGGGAGGAGCTGGGTATTTCTAGAGAGTGATTAGCTGACTGATTAGATTATCTTCTTCCCAGCCACCCCTTGATTACATGCTTGCCCCAATGTTCTGCCCTCCCATCACATGTGCTGTGGACATTGGCCAAGCCCAAACTCTATTCAGAGCTAACCTGGCACGCGAGGGGAAGAGGAATCCCCACAGAGCTCATTTCAGAGTGCCTGAGACCATTGCTTGTGATACAGTTTGGGAAATGGGGCTTGAATGAATGGCTTCTCCTCCAGTTCTGGCCATGACTGTGGTTTTCTAGGGAGCAGGGGACAAATACCTTCACGATTGTCTCTGTGGATGGGAATTCATCCTGGTTTATTTTCTCAAGGCTCGTGGCTTGTCACCAGTCCTTTTAAAGTCATGAGGCCTGCGAGGGGGAGGAGAAAAGAGAATGTTTTGGTGTTATTTTTGTTCAGATAGGAAGGCTTAGTAAGTCATTCCCATCCTGTTAAGTGAGCAGTTGCAAAGCCATAGCCCCTTGGATTTTTTCACTTGGTGAAGTCCAGAAGCAGTGCAGAGTATAAAGGGTGCCCCCTGCTCCAGCTGGCCCCCACCAAGCCCATTGCTCTGACTGCTGCCCACATACCCTCACACAGCCTACCTGGAAAAATCTGAGTGATTCTACTTTTTGTTTTCAGCCTGTGTGAACCTTTCTCTCTGTTCATCACTGCCCAAGGTGCTGCAGCATCCTGCGCCCTTCACATGGCCTCTCAGAACCAAGGGAGGGAATCAAGGCAGGAGTCCTCCACTGCAGTCCTGCAGTAGTGTTTTACTCTCATTTTTAGTGTGCTGGCTTTGCTGCACAAACAGCAGAGCAGAGGAAATTCAGAGCTCTCTGCCATGGCTTGGGACCTCCAGCTCCTACATTGTGGTCAAAAGCCTGCAACCCTCCTGCCCTCAAGAAAGGACAGATGCTGAAGAGCAGCTAAGCTTCAAACTCCTGGAAGGGCAAATGCAACAACCACAGAATCATAAAATATTTTGGTTTGGAAGGGACCTTCAAAGGTCATCTACTCTGACCTCCATCCACATCTGCAGCTGAAGCAAGTTGCTAAGAGCCCCATTTGACCTGACCTGGAATGGTTCCAGGCATGGAGCAGCTACCACCTAGCTGGGAGCCCTGCTCAGTGTCTCACCACCATCAGTATAAACAATGTCTTCCTTCTCTCCAGTCTAAAACTCCCTTTTAGATCCAAACCATCATCCTTTGTCCTGTCACAGCATGCCCTACTAAAAAGTCTGTCCCCAGCTTTCTGATCAACCTCCAGAAGGTCTCCCTGGAGCCTCTCTTCTCCAGGCTGAACAACCCCAGTTCTCTCAGCCTTGTCTCACAGCTGAGGAGTTCCAGCCCTCTGATCATTTCTGTGACCTCCTCTAGCTCTGCTCAAGCAGTAGACACAAGCAAGCATAACATGTTCCATCAGCTGAGAATCCTCTCACTTCCCTCCAACCACCTCAGAGCAAGAGGTGCTGAAGAGCAGTTAAACTTCAAACTCCTGAGAGGGCAAATGCAGTGACCACAGAATCACAGAATCATACAATCCTCTGGCTTGGAAAGGACCTTTAAAGGCCATCTAGTCCAGCTCCCAGTCAGTGTTAGTCAGACCCACTCATCCCTCCCATCCCAACAGCCAGTGGAGGGGGAGCATCACCTCTGAGCTGTGATACACTCCAGGGATGGGTTCAGCTAGGATAGGGTTCATTTTCTTCATGAGAAGTTGTGAGGAGCCACATCCAGGACAGGCAGCTGAACCACCCTGGTGGGGTTAGATCACAGCTGGGTGATTCTGTGTCTAAAAACAAGCAGTGGAGGAGGATCTGGTCTGCTTTTAAGCATTCACCTTGCAGACATGAGCTACAGCACCAAATCTTACACTTCTTACTCATGTTAAGCCTCAGGGACACTTGCCCTGAGAAAGGGCCTCCTCATGTGAGGATGCTTAAAACAGACTGACCCAGGCTGTGGCTGCTCCATTAGCTGCTGTGATGGACAACACCAACCACCCCTTCACATAATCTAACCAGCAGCACAGCTCCTGAGAAAATTTGAAGACCACCTCCCCCTGGTGCATCCTGCAGCTTCCTGAGCTCAGCAGAGCAGCAGCCTTGCAGACCCTGAAACAGCCCAATAGAGACTTCATGCAGCAGCTTTCAGCCCTTACCAAGGGGCTGAGGTATCTTTCTCCTGACCCACAGCAGCATCTCTCTACTGGAGAGTGCTCAGCAGCTGGAGCTGGTGACTCTCCAAATACTTACCTGAGCAAATGCTTTTGCACAGGTGATGAGGGATGACTTCACAGCATCATAGAATCAGTCAGGGTTGGAAGGGACCACAAGGAGCAGCCAGTCCCAACCCCCCTACCATGCCCAGGGACACCTCACACCAGCTCAGGCTGCCCACAACCTCATCCAGCCTGGCCTTAAACACCTCCAGGGATCAGGCTTCCAACACCTCCCTGGGCAGCCCCTGCCAGGCTCTCACCACCCTCATGCTCAACAACTTCTTCCTAACCTCCAGTTTGGATCTCCCCATTTCCAGCTTGGTTCCATTCCCCCCACTCCTACCTGACAGCCTCACAAGTCCCTCCCCAGCTTTCTTGTAGCCTCCTTCAGATGCTGCAAGGCCACAAGAAGGTCACCTGGGAGCCTTCTCCTCTCCAGCCTGCACAGCCCCAACTGCCTCAGTCTCAGCTCCCAGCAGAGCAGCTCCAGCCCTCTGCTCATCCTCGTGGCCCTTCTCTGGACACCTTCCAGCCCCTCCACATCCCTCTTGTCCCAGGGGCTCCAGCACTGGCTGCAGCACTCCAGGTGGGGTCTCAGCAGTGGGGAGCAGAGGGGCAGGATCCCTTCCCTCACCCTGCTGCCCACACTGTTCTTGCTGCAGCCCAGGCTCTGGTTGCTCTCTGGGCTGCCAGAGCACACTGCTGGCTCATGTTGAGCTTCTCCTCCACCAGCACCCCCAAGTCCCTCTCCTCAGGGCTGCTCTCCAACCAGTCCCTGCGCAGCCTATATTGGTGCTTGGGAGTGCTTCGACCCAGATGCAGGACTTGGCACTTGGTCTTGTTGGACTTCATGAGGTTGGCTTGTGCCTACCTCTCCAGCCTGTCTGGGTCCCTCTGGATGCATTCCTGCCCTCCAGCTGCCAGCAACACCACACAGCTTGGTGCCATCTTGCTGAGGCTGCACTCAGTGCCACTGTCCATGGCGCTGACAAAGATGTTCAACAAGGCTGGTCCCAGGACTGCTCCCTGAGGGACTCTGCCTTTCTCCTCCTGCAGTGAATCAAGGGTATGAAAAATCCAAGTTATGCCAGAGGGATGCAGTGTGTGTGTGTGCAGCCACAAAAAGCAGACAGCCACTTGACCCTCTTGAGCTTGCAAAATTGGTCTAGCATAGTAGGTTTGCTGAGATTTTTTGAGGGGGGTTTCTTGGAGTAGAAGCCCAAGGAAGAATTACAGCCTTAGAACTGCTTTTTTCTCATCTTTCTAAGATGTATGCCCAAGAGTGAATAGAAAAGTCTCTGTGCAATACATCCTCACAGGCTCTCCACACCACGTGAAGAAGCTGATGTACATTGGAGGGAGGTGTGGCAGCACAAAGTGCGTTAACATCATCACAAGAGTAGGAAGAATTCACAACCAGGAAAGAAAAACTCCTCCAGATGATCCTGCTTCAGCCATACCTTTCAGATGATTTATGGCAGTTGCTTTACAAAGTCTCCCAAACCTGAAGTAAAGACCCAAAGCACCTATGGACCCACCCTGACCTTAGGCTTATTGCCTCAACAGCTCAGCAGACAGCAGCTCCTCAAGAGAAAACACAAAAGACACAGCTCATAGAAGCTCTGATGGGTGTACTGGCAGGAAAGCTGAAGGAGGGGTAGAGATCCTGACCTCTCTTTGTCCTTTTTCTCCCAAAGCAGTGGCACTCAGCCTGAGGCAAAGCCCTCTGAACTCAACAGGAGCCTTCCCATCATCAAGGGTAGGTCCATTCACCCCACCTTCCATCACCTAGCATCCAGAGCTCAGTCTAACTCTCTGTGCCAGCACTTCCCATCGTGCTGGGAAAGCTCCTTGCAGCCCCACTCAGCTCCTGAAGTTTGATTCCCCTTTTTAACAGGCCAAAACCGCAGGATGCCAACTAATTGCTTGGTGAATGACCCCAGTGTTAGGGGCTGCGCCGCCATGGCTGGGAGGCCCTTCCACACGTTTGTGGTGCCTTGCACTTCCTGACATCTGGTTCCAATTGGCTCTCCCTTTAGCTGCTGCCAGAGCTCAAACGACCTCTTACCTGTGCTAAGGTACCGATAAGCCACAGGACAGGCACTGCCTGTAGGATTCTCACCACATCTGCTCCCTCCTCTGCTCCGCATGCCAAGCTCATGCTGCCTTCCAGATCCACCACTGCACATCCATTTCAGGCACCAGGAGACACTTTTTTGTTGCCTGCTTTTATCTACTCTTCGATATGTGGAGGGTTTATTCATTTGCAGGTTCTTCTTTGCTGCCCCATCTATGGCATAGAAACATTGAAGCTGGGAAACACCTCTGAGACCACCAAGTCCAACCACTAAGTACAGCAAAGTCCACCACTGAACCATGCCAGGAAGCACCACATCTGCTCAGTGGTGGCATCTCACTGTGCTACCTAGGGGCCCAGCTTCACAGGATCTTTTTTTACATCTTATACCTCTCATGCAGAGGCAGCCATCCACAGCACCAGTCTTTGGCATCAGTCTGAGCGTTGCAAAGCCTCAAATGCATCTGTGAGGCTCAGTGGATGACTGAGGAGGCCTGAGAAGTGTGGAGGTGCAAGCATCCTCAGCCATCAGCCTGGAGGCTCAACCACAACTGCTCATGCCCAAGTGTGCAGCCTGCCCCTTGCCCCAAGCCAGGGGCAGCATAAACAGGAACACAAAGCAAGGACCAAGCCCTATCTCCTCATGCTCTAACCATCAGGAGGTGGTACCAAGCCCTATCTCCTCATGCTCTCACCATCAGGAGGTGGTAGATGCCCTATCTCCTCATGCTCTCACCATCAGGAGGTGGTACCAAGCCCTATCTCCTCATGCTCTAACCATCAGGAGGTGGTACCAAGCCCTATCTCCTCATGCTCTAACCATCAGGAGG
>VWZE01026266.1:143164-157195 GCA_013396675.1 Eubucco bourcierii
CCACCCCTCCGTCCCCCGGCCGCCCGTCCCTCGCGCTCCCAGCGTGGGCTTTACACTGTTGCCCCCAGCATGGCATCTGTCCCGGTCAGGATCTCATTCTGGTTGGAATCCAGTCCGAAAAATTTGACCTTGAGTCCGTCGACAGGGTGGACCACGGGCACCAGGGTGATTTTGGGGAAAGTCCTGGTGGCGAGCTCGAAGCGGCTGGTGCTGGCCAACTCGATGGCCAGGGCCTTGAGGAAGAGCTTGGCCAGGTGCTTGCCCAGACAGGTCCGTACGCCTCCGCCAAAGGGGAGGTAGTGGAACCTGCCGTCCTTGTCTTCGCTCCGGCCCTGCCCGAAGCGGTCGGGGTCGAAGATGTCCACGTCCTTGAAAACAGGAGCAGTGTCGTGGGTGTCCCGGATGCTGTACATCACGCTCCAGCCCTTGGGGATTTGGAAACCCTGCACAAAAAGGAAGGGGTGGAGAGAAAACCAAAGCAAGTCAAACCTGCTGTAAAGGGAGAGTGTGCTGGTTTGAGGCTAATCGGAGTATTTTAAGGAAAAAGAATGAGATGCTAGGCTGTGAAAAGCAAACAGTGCTGATGTCTGCTGCACTCACAGGCTTGCTGAGATGGATAAGAATAAGAATACAAACATCGATAAGACTCACTCTCGGAGTGTCTTGGGCTCTCTGGCTGCTTTGATCTTGGCCTCTCTGCTAACCTCACTCTGCTTCTAACTCCCCTGGCCCATCCTCCAAACTCACCTTGCGTGTAAGGCAAACCCTGGGGTAAGGTATAGGGGTGGGGAGAAGGTGGAAGGGTGGTTGGCAGCCCCTCCTGGGGTCTCTGATCTCTGGGAGGGGAGTTGTGTTTCTGTGTTGCCTTTAACTTGTATATTTCTGTAACTATTCCTGTCTGTTGTGTACATCTCTGCTTGTACATTGTGCTGAGCTGTAAANAGGAGGACAAGATGCAGTTGGTTTGCTTTGCCTCCTTCTCCCCAGTCTCTTTGGGTCTATTACTTGAGGGTGATGCAGATTGAAAGGAAAACCAGGGAGTGTAAGGGGCTGGGAGGTTGAATCCTGAGCTTGTTCACAGAATCCCAGCATGGTGAAGGCTGGAAGGGAGCTCTGCAAATCATCTAGTACAACCCCTCTACTAAAGCAGAGTCACCTACAGCCGCTGGGCCAGGAGCACAGTATCCAGGGTGGGCTGGAATCTCTCCAGAGAAGGAGACTCCACAACCTCTCTGGGCAGCCTGCTCCAGGGCTCCAGCACCCTCACAGCAAAGAAGTTTTCCTTCATGTTCATATGGAACCTCCTGGGTTCCAGTTTTTGCCCATCGCCACTTGTCCTGTCACTGCGAAGCACTGGAAAGAGTCTGGCCCCATCCTCTTGTCCCCTGCTCTTTATCAGCATTGATCAGCATTGATCAGATCCCCTCTCAGGTTGCTCTGCTGCAGGCTCAACAGCCCCAGGGCCGTTAGCTTTTCTGTCTCACAGAACCTGTGTAGCCTTTGCTGGACTCTTTCCAGTAGTTCCCTGTCTCTCGTGAGCTGGGGAGCCCAGAACTGGAGCCAGAACTCCAGATGTGGCCTCACAAGGGCAAATATCCCAGGGACCCACTGCATGACCCACTGCTATTTTCTTGTTTTGCAGTCCCTGGCAGCAGTTTTCTACCAGGAACCCCACAATGCTCAGCAGCCACCGACCAAAGGGATGCAGCTTCTCTGGTGCCCTTGCTGTGCTCTGTGCTGGCCAGCCCTCCCCTAGAACATCCCAGGGCTCTGCTCACATCCCCTGCCTGTCACTCCCACATGCCCAGCACACATGTCAGGGCCTGGTCGATGAGGAATGGGGAGGATTTATTATCCCCTGAGCGCTTTAGAAGGTTTCTGACTCAAACCATTACATTCACAGTGATGAGCCAGGCCTCAAGATTTTGTTTTGCTAGTCGGAAATTCCAGCCATGGTGGTGAGCAATCAGCCTGTCACCCGGCAGCCTGGAGATGCCCTTTGCAGTAAACCTTTCCCCTGTCACACCCCAGCTCAGATTTTGGCATCAAACACTGTCACAAGCTGCTCCTTGATGCATCACTCCTGTCTCCTCTTTAACAACTTGAGTGTGTCCCTTCTCTGCCACGGGCCAGATCTCATTATCCTCCTCTGAACTTGGACCAGTTCCCCCTCCCATCGCCAGGAGGACCTAATTTGGCCCCCCGAGGCCTCACCTAAGCCAGGCTCAAGCAAGCTTTGCAGCGACACCCAAAAAGGTTGTTTTGGGAGGTCAGGGTGCAGCTGCACCCTGGGGAGATGGCAATACTCACATCCAGCTCGAAGGTCTGCAGCACCGTCCGGTACCCCCCAGAGATGGGGGTGAAGAGGCGAAGCACCTCCTTGATGACGCAGTCCAGGTAGTGGAGGCTGTTGATGTTGTCGAGCCGGAGGGAGCCCTCGCAGATGCAGCCGTTGTGGAGGATGCCTTTGCTGCGCAGCTCCTCCCGCAGCTTCCCCAGCACCTGCGGATGTTTGAGGAGCTGCATGATCAGAGAGGTGCTGGCACTGGCCGTGGTGGCGTAGGCGGCGAAGATGAGCTCCAGGGTGCCGTCCTGAAAGACAGGAGTGAGGCGAGGTGAAGACACAGGGGATGGACAGACAGACAGGCCAGCAGCCATGGCACATCAAGGGACAGGCACGCAGCTTGCCGTGGGGCATGGCATCCTGGTCACGTCTAACTGCAAGGTCAGGTCTTTGTGCAGGCACAGGTCTTGGATGCCCACTGTGGAGAGCTTCCCACAGAGCCTTGGAGGATGCTGAGGACCAGACAGGCATAGGAAAAATCTCTGGAGGGGGGCTCTTAATAGGACATGAAGCATAGCTATGCTATGACCCTGCTGCAGACAGCTTGAGCTCATATGTCCTTTAATGGCTGCACCATAAAACTGGATGGGGCAAGGGATGAAGCCGGTCAAGGCTGGAAGCTCCAGCAAACTTGAGTGGCCTTTTGGTATTCCCTGGAAGTGTTTTTTAGACAGGACTGAGCCAAATTTGCAAATAAACACTGCCCAGAGGAAGTCAGCTGATTGGTAGCACCACAGCTCATCAGGCCAGGAGTCACCTACAGCTCCAACAACACACTGCGGTTCTCCAGCTGTCACCGATCATCCCAAGTCTGCCTCAAAACCTCCTCCTCACAGCAGCTCTGCTTCACCCTTCGGGGATGCCCTGCCCTGAGCACAGCAAGAACAAGTGCAGGGCGGGCAGGTCTTTACCTTCAGCTCCTGCATGGTCAGCTCCTTGCCGTGCTCCTTGCCGCTCTCTATCAGGATGTCCAGCGCGTCCGCGTAGTCCTTGCCCTGCGTGTTCTGCAGCTTCTCCTGGATGGCTTTCTCCAGCCCCTTCTGCAGCGTCTCACGTGCCCGGATACCCTGGGGAGCAGGAAGCCATAGAATCTTTTCATTTGGAAGAGATCTTTCAGTTCATCCTGAAAGATCTCTTCCTAGAAGAGACCTCTAAGCTCATCCAGCCCAACCTATCACCCAGCCCTAGCCAATCAACTAGACCATGGCACTAAGTGCCCCATCCAGTCTGTCCTTGAACACCTCCAGGGGCAGCGAGTGAAGAAAGTTTTCCTAATATCCAACCTAAACTACCTATGATGCAACTTGAGGTTGTTTCCTTTCGTTACACGGCATTTTAGTCGGCAGAAGAAATGAGCCCAACCTGCGCCTGACTACAGCCTCCTTTCAGGGACTTGTAGAGAGCAAGAAGGTCTCCCCTCAGCCTCATTTTCTCCAGGCTGAACAATCTCAGCTCCTTCAGACACTCCTCATGAGACTTGTGCTCATTCTCCAGCTTCATGACTCTAGACAGCAACAAGGTCCCCTCCAAGCCTCCTTTTCTCCATCAGACCACACAGGACACAATGTGAGCACCACCATCCCCGGCCCAGCATTCCAAGGAGCTGGAGACGTGCTCAGGACAACATACCTAAGTAATACAACCACAATTGCAGGTGCTCAAAGAGAAGCACAAAGATGCTGAGGTTGTTCCCTGGGCTGGAGGAGCAAGCCCTGAGTGCACAAGATTACAGGCAAGAGCAATCAGCACCTAGGTGCAAATGATAGGTCAGTGGTGGGAGCCCCAGTACTGCACCAGTTCACAGGCCTCCAACTCACCCTGGGATGCATGGCAGTGCCTGGGAAAATCGTCTCTCAAAAGCAAGTCAATTCATCTGAAAGGATCCTCTTCCCGGGAGCATAATGGGCTTCCTAAGGAACTTTATCACCTGTGCTCAGTAAAGCAATTCCTATCTGAGCCCAGCTGCACTGGGCTAACCTGCTGCTGCAAGGGCTTTGGGGCTGGGAGCTGTTGGGATCACTCATGTGGTCCAAGAATAATTATGAAACTTGTGGGGATTGTAACAAAAATAATTTTTAATGCTTGCTTTTTGTTTGTTTTTTTAAGCAAAGAATGTCTATAGGTTTGGTTATGTTCTGGTTTGGGATCATTCATCAAAAACTTCCAGAATGGTTCTGGAATTACAGTCCCAGAATCCCAGCATGATGGGGATTGGAAGGGAACTCTGGAGATTATTCAGGCCAACCCTCCTCTTAAAGCAGGGTCACCCACAGCAGCTTGCCCAGGATCACTATGTCCAGGTGGGTTTGGAACGTCTCCAGAGGAGATTCTGCAACCTCTGTGGGCAGCCTGCTCCAGGGCTCTGGCACCCTCACAGCAAAGAATTTTCTCCTCATGCCCACACAGAGCCTTCTGGGATCCAGTGTGTGCCTATTACCAGGCACCACTGTAAAGAGTCTGGCACCATCATTTTCACCCCTACCTTTCAGCTCTCGCCGAGCATTGACCAAATCCCCTCTCAGGCTGCTCTTCTCCAGGCTACATAGCCCCAGGGCTCTCAGCCTCTCCTCCTCACAGAGATGCTCCAGGCCCCTCAGAATCTTTGTAGCTTCTATGGACTCTCTCCAGTACTTTCCTGTCTCTCTTGAACTGGGTAGCCCAGAACTGGACCCAGGACTCCAGATGTGTCACCATTAGGGCAGAGTAGAGGAGAAGGATGACTTCCCACAACCTACTGGTCACACTGTTCTTAATGCTTCTCAGGACCCCATTGGCCTTCTTTGCCATGAGAGCACATTTCTGACTCATGATGGTCTTGTTTACCAGAACTCTCAGGTCATTTCCTGGGGAGCTGCTTTCCAACAGGTTAGTCCCTAATCCACACTGGTGCAGAGGGTTATTCCTGCCCAGATGCAGGAGTCCACACTTCCCTTGTCATGAGGACACCCTCCACTCAACTCTCTAGCCTAGAAGGTCCATTGACTTGTTTTGCCCCAGGAACAGAAGGGCATAAAGAGGAGAATGGTCTTACAAACAAAAAAACTACAGCAGAACTGCCAGCTACAAGCGAGAGAAAACAACCCATTAAATCTGGGCAAGTCCTGGCTCTAATTCTCCCTGGCATCAAACTGCACACTCCCTGCCATTCTCAAAGCCTGTGCACATACCTTCTCCACTCCACCAAAACAGGCCTTTATAGCCCAAAATGGACTTACTTCTAGAACTCACAAAGTCAGAAGGCACATCGCCAAAGGCGATTAGCCCATCTGCTAAAGGAGTCCACTGCTCCACTGATCCTAGATTGGCGCTATCAGACAGTGGAGGACTCTGCTCAAGTCTCTTACCCTCCTGTAGCCACTGAAGGGCAGATCCACAGGCAAGGAGAAGACATTCTCCACAAACTGCTGGTAGACCTCGAAGAGGCGGCTGAGCTCCTCATCGGGGATGCGGAAGCCCAGCAGGACGCGGATAGCCATGCGGAAGGTGAGCTTCTGGGCCTCGTGGTAGACATTGATGGACTCAGGGTTGCTGCTCCAGGCCCGAAGAGTGTCTTTGATCACCAGCTGGATCTTGGGAAGGTAGCTCTCCAGGGCCTCATGGCTGAAGATTTTGGAGAAAACCTGCAAAGGAGAGCAGGCAGAGATTTCAATCCAGCGTCAACATCTTGCTTTTTGTCTTCTCTATCAGCCAGCTTCAGTGCACAAAACTGAACACCCATAAGCATCCAGAATTCACCAGCTGCAATCACCCATTCCTAAAACAGCAGCCAAAAAAGTGTTTATGGAAAAATGTCACCTAACAGACCCTCTGCAGGCTGACCCCACTGCAGCCATCACAAACAGAATCACAGGAATCACACAGAGAGGTGGGAGCTGGAAGGGACCTCTGGAGAACATCTAGTCCAGCCATCCACTAAAGCAGGTTTACCTGGAATAGCATGCCTAGGATCACTATGTCCAGGGCACATTTGGAATCTCTCCAGAGGAGACTCCACAACCTCTCTGGGAAGCCTGTTTCAGGGTTCCAGCACCCTCGCAGCAAAGAAGTTTCTCCTCATGTTCAGATGGAACCTCCTGGGTTCTGTTCCGTGCCCCTTTCCCCTTGTCCTCACACTGGGCAAGAATCTGTCCATATCCTCCTGCTCCCTGCCTTTTGAACACAATTCATTAGATCCCCTCTGGGGCTGCTCTTCTGCAGGCTCAACAGCCCCAGGGGTCTCAGTCTTTCCTCCTCACAGAGATGCTCCAGTCCCATCAGCTTCTTTATAGCCTCCACCGGACCCTCTGCAGTAGTTCCCTGCCTCTCTCAAACTGAAGAGTCCAGAACTGGGCCCAGGACTTCAAATGTGGTTTCACTAGGACAGAGTAGATAGGCAACACCATGGAGCAAACCAGTGGCTAGAGGAAATAGTTCACCCTGTGCATGGTGGAATGGATGGAGCTGCCTTTCCTGCAGCTCTGTGTCTCATAGCCCCCAGTTACATTCACTCCATGCTCTGGGTGCTACTAGCACACCTCTTCCATGGGGACTCTCCAGTGTCTAACATTGTGGCTGTCCACACACAGACAAGTTTTTCTCTGCCATCTATCAATCATCCTTCGAAAAAGATACATTAAAAAAACATGTGAAATAATTATTTGGAGGCATTTAGGAGCTGTCTGACACCTGCCTGAACTTGGGGTTCAAGCAGGGAAGAGAGACACAAGCATATGTGGAGGCTGTAATCGCACACAGCTCATTTCCTTGGGAAACCAGGAAAAAGAAAAAAACCAAAGACCTGATGTCAGGGGAAAAAAAAAAAAAAAAAAGAAAGAAAAAAGGAAAAAAAAAGAAAAAACAACCACCAAACCCCTGATGTCAGCAGACAGTATTAATTTAAGCTCTGTGAGTAAACACAGCGCAGGAGTGGGCCTCCCCAAGTCCCCGATGCTAACGGCTCCTTACTCCAATCTGGGCCAGGAGGAACTCAGCAATGCCAGGAATGTCCCTGCAGCCCTCCCCGGCGCAACCCACAGCGCAGGCTTTCATTCGGCATCCCCGGCCGCATCCCTCCCAGAGCGCGGCGGAGGCGAAATGTGCGCTGTTTGTTTGCTTTGCGCTAACCTCCGCGCAGAGCGGGGCAGCGGCACACACGCACCGCCGCACGCCGGCCTCCGGGAAAACCCAATTAAACCTGCCTCACAAGGACGGAGCTGCCAGCCCGCCGGGGCTCCCCCGGTGGCCAAGATCCCAGGGAGGGCTCGGTGCGTGGTGTGGGGGCTGCGAAGTTATCAAACCAACAAGAGGAGAGAAATCAAAGCCCCTCACCCCCCCCCCCCTCGCACCCCGCCTCTTTTCCATGAGCGCCGGACTCGCTGGAGCTGTAAATGTGAGAATTTCCTCTGCAGTCAGCACTCCAAGGCAAAGGTAATATTTTCCTGGCTGCGACCCCTCATTGCTAATGCACATCGTTTGCTGGGAGTTTGTTTGGTGAAATAACACCTCTGTCCCCTCGCAGCCCTGCGCGGGAGGCTCGACAAGAGCCACTTCATCATGCGCCACACTCGGGCCGAGCCCCGAAGGTAAAACTCATCAGCGGGGAAGAGCTCGGAGGCTCCCTGTGCGAACGCCAGCCCGTCAAGGCGGCGGAAGGAGGACAGGGCTAGGGCAGCGAAACGCAAGCGGAGCGACAGACAGATCTGCCCGCAGCCAGCCAGCCATCGGCGCACGGCTCCGGAGAGCAGCGGCATGAATGGAGGGAGCCGAGGGATGAATGAAGCGGCCGCGGCCGCCGCGAGAGCACGGCGAGGAAGCGAGACGACGCAGCTGCTGCCTCCTGCCTCCTGCCTGCACTTCGGGAGCTATTTTTATGCCTGGAAAGGGCAGCGGATGCTCAGGCAGAGCTGCCTGTGTGAGGGGGTGAAAAAGCAGCCACCCAGAAAGGGAAAGCTGGAGGTGCTAAAGTCCCTCAGCTGCATGGGGAAGGCAAGAAAGGAGCTGGGAAAAGGCTGGTTCCTCACGGTCATGAGCGGAACGCCAGGCATGGATGCAGTGCTGCTGACTTGAGGACAGCTGGCAGACACAAGGGATGGGACAGAAGCTCCTAGGCGGGACCAGCAAATGGACCCCAAAGTCTTCTCATCCAGCTGGCATCTTCCCTTCATCTGTGCTGGAGGTTTTGGAGTAAGGACGAAGGTCCCCGGTGAATCACTTCACTCTTGGTCTGCAGGGTCCTTGAGCCCCTCATCATGGGAAGTGTGACTCAGTTTCACTATCTGTCAGCAGAGCTAGCAAGGGGATGGCCTCTACTTAAGATGTGATGAGGCTGAAACCACTCTGGGAGTCACCATCCCAACAGAGGTGGCTTCTGAGGCTCCCAGTCTAGGGCAAATCCCCTTCCTCAAATAGCTCTTCCCAGCATCTCCTATAGGCGAGACGTTCAGGGATCCCACAAAAATTACAGCATCCCAAGAAACATCTCCGGTGCTGCTGTGCACAATGGCTGCAACAGTACAGAGTACCAGCCCAGGAACAGATCTACACCCTGCAGACCAGGACAGACGCCAAAGAGGAGAGTTCCCATCCGAAGGAGTGATGCTGAGTGCAAGCACAGAGAAGGGAACCCTCAGGAAGAGAAGATTGAGGCCCTCTGCAAGTCAACAAGCCTGCCTCCCCTGCAAAAGGGGAAGAATTCAGCACTGGGGGGCTGCGGGGGTATTTTATCTAATTTTCCCCTCTTTGCTTAGCTCTTCTTTTTCTATCAGGCTCCACTAGCCCCAGCTGGCTGCACCCTACCCGTGCAGCAGGCTGCAGCTCTCAGCCCCGGGGCCGCCCAACGTTGCGAGCCGCGGCCACGCCGCAAGGTCCCGTCCGCACGGTCCCGTCCGCACGCCGCCGTTGCGCTCCACGCAGCCTAATCCCAGATGTCAGCAGATCCTTCCCCAGCCAGACACAAGTCTGGATCCCCTTCCAGTCACCTCCAGTTCAACCCTGCATCTTTCCAGTTGATTAAAAACGAGGCGAAGGCAGCCAACTTTCCCCAGCAAACCTTCACGCGTTTCTAGCCTACAATTCCTGCGCCCTCTAGTGAAGTCGAGCCGAATGTCTCGGCGGCTCGCTGGACCACACCAGGCAAGACCAAAGAGATTTGGTGCAAAAGAAGCTGCTTCAGAGCTGCCAAGAGGCAAAATCAGCTCTAAGGAGGCGCTTGGCTCGGCTAACACAGAGATGCAACAGCCCAGCCGCGGCGGAGGTACAGCCAGGTGGCCTCACTGCTGGGGAAGGGACCAGGGTGTTTGGGGGATGCTGGAAAGTGCTCCCATTTTTTTCTATATTTTGATATGTTCCAAAAAGTAAAGTTTAGGTATTTGCTCTGTCCAGGGGCATTTATTTATACCCTCACACACATGCTCACCCCACACTGACGGAGACACAACACCACCCAGGAAGCCTGGATGGCAGCTGCTGAATCCGTCTCATTGGAGAAACAGGATAGTTAAAGATCTATGGTTCTCCTAAGGCAGAAAATTCCTTCCCAGTGTCTCAGCTCCAGAATCTCCTGAAGAGGTCCAGCTCTGTGTGATAGAGAACTGCCTTCAGCCCCAACTGCAGAATACCTCAGCCCTATCCTTAAGCCACACCGAAGACAAGAGGACAGAATCACAGAATCAGTCAGGTTGGAAAAGTCCTCAGAGATTATCAAGTCCAACCTCTTCATGCAAAGAGCTCTGAGCTTCAATCTGCAACATTTTCAGCTTTGTTTAGTGTCTGGTGTGCAGAAGAGTTAGCAGAGAATGTTACCCTTCATTGGTGACAGCCAAATTTCCCCACTCCAAGCAGCAGCTTCAGTGTCCCTTCTGCTATCCATGATCTGCAGGTCCCCTACTCCCAGCACATCAGCACAGCAAAGGGAATTTTCCATCAGGAGGAAAACTTATTCTTTGTGATCATACACCAGCACCTCATCCAGCCCATGCTGGCCAGAGCTGCTGGCCCCAGCAAACAAAGGCATAGTGAGCCTATGTGCTTGGCCCAACCCTGCTGTTGCCACATTGTAATGGATGTCTGCCTATCCCTGGCACCAGGTGCAGGGCACAGAGCATCACTGCCATGCTCCAGCAAGATCATAAACCATGATATTTCTGGAGCAAGATGAGAAGGCTCATGGGCAAGAAGCTGTCCTGGCACAAGGTGTGTGAGCAAAGGGAAAACACAGTCGAAAAGTTGTGAAGACTATGCCAGGCACCACTAAGAGGAGAGGACCTCCACAGAGCCCTACTGCTGCCCTGATATTCTACTGTCTGTTTTAGGTAGGATATTAAGAAACATTTCTCCTCTGAAGGAGCTGTCAAGCCCTAGAAGAGATTGCCCAAGGAAGTGGTGGAGTCACCATCCTTGGAAGGGTTGAAAAGATGTGTGGATGTGATGCTCAGGGACCGAGTGGACTCAGCTGTGCTATGTTCAGGGTTGAACGTGATGATCTTAAAGGTCTCTTCCAAGCATAATGGTTCTGTGATTCTCCTTATTCTGTAGTTGGAAAGTGGAGCAAATGGACCACTCCACAGACTCCTGCCATCTTCTGTCATGGAAGGTATCCAAGCCCACCGAGATGGAAAAGCCAAGAGTTACAGCTCCCAAAACAAGCAGTCTTTGCCCATCAAAGTGTACCAGAGTGCAGGTGAGAAGTGTGAAGCTGAAGGCAGCAACCTCTCCCAGGGAGAAATGCAAGAGCCCCAAGAGCACTGCAATTTGTCTCTGAAGGGAGTCTGGTTACAGAAGCTGGGGTCTCCAAACTCCAAAAGAAGCTGAGTGCTTTTGCAAAAGGCTTCACTGAAATTCAAAGGATTCAAAAGGAGAAAAAAAAAAAAAAAAGAAAAAAAAAAGCTGGAAAAAAAAACTCTAAGACCATTCCAGCGTCCCTGGGTAAGGTTATGATGATCATGCACTTCTCAGGGTACCTCTAATGTTTAACAGTTTTTTAAACATCTAGGGTCAGGAGAAATTCAGCACTTCCTATTTCCATTTGAGCTCAGAATGAGCCCAAGTATCCTATTTCCCCACAGCTCAAAAATCTCCATGTCTGAGCACCTCTCCCACAGACTCTCCCCATGGCCAGGGAGGCTCTGCTTTCCATCCCAAACCCTTTAACAGGTTCTCAAGTTAAAGGAGCTATGGTGAACAGGCTGGGGAGGGAGAGCTAGGAACAAGCTGTCTTGGACTTGATGATCATAAAGGCCTCTTCCAACTACAGTGGTTCTACAATTCTAAGCAGGACACCTCACATCCACCACAGGACCCTCCTCTGCCAAACTGCCTCATGTCCCAGATAAAAACACCACCAGCAGCAAAATGCAACCTGCTACATCCAGCACATGAGAAATCTCAGCCCCACAAGGTTGTGGGGACACCCAAACACTTTGTGGTTCTTCAGCATCTGTGGGCCTACACCACCACTGTACTGCTGCTCCAAGTGCCCTCCACCCTTTTATTCACAAGGAACCTGTGCATTTAAGAACAAAATTCATCTTACATCTTCTCACTGCTCTTTAAGGAAGGAATCAAACACAGGAGGGAAAACCAAAGAAGAGACACATCAATGGAGAACGTGGGGCAAAGAAACAGGGCTTGTGTCCAGCCAGAATGGGCTCAAATTAGAAAAGAGGGATCAGCTGTCCAATGGGACTGCGCCCTGCCCACTACTGTGGAGCCAGCAGAGGAGAAATGTTAGGAGAAGCTTTTCTTGCTGACCTCCTGCATACTCCTGGGCCACAGAGAGGGGGACCAAAGGGCAGGGACCCTGCTCATTTAAATAACCTAGAGCATGCCCTCTACTAGATTCAAAGGCAGACTTGGCAAAGAGACCAGCCCCAGGCACTACTTCAAGGGAGCACTGGGTCCCCAGTCCTTCCCAGGGCTCCACAGGCTGGGAGTGGAAAAGAACACAGGGGATGGCCATGCTCACAGAGGGCCTGAGAGCAAAAGCCTCATACTGTGATGCAGGCCACTCCACCCCAAAGGTGAGATAAAGACATAATAAAGACTACAGAAACAAACACAGAAAGAGGGGAAGATGTGTGGAACATGCTTCCTCCAGCAGCTCTGCCACCAAACTCCCCAGCAAGGTCTTGCAAGACCTCTGCCCATTACCATGGGGGTGAGCACACATCAGATGATGGTGATGCCCCTACCTCTGAATACATGAGCTCCTGCTGACTATCAGAGGCCTTTTCTGAGCCTTCAATTAAACCTGGGGAGGAGAAGACAAGGGCTGAGATGACCCAAGGCCACCCTATAAAACCAAGCAGAAGTTGGGGAGCGAGCTGGCTGACAGGGAGATGGTGGAAGTGGCACCTGAGAAATAATGGAGAGCATAATTCACCTGAAACAAAGCACTCATGCCCCGGAGGGAGGAGGGGGATATTACAAACCACAACTCAGCAGGCTGCTCAAGCTTTATAAAAGGATGGAGTATGAGGCAGTAGAAGACCAAAGCTACACAGTGTAGGACAACCACCAAGCCTGAAAAGCTCAGTCCATTTCTGGGATTAGCTCCTGGCACCCCTCATTCCTGCTGTAGAGCCTGGACCCCTAGGGAGCTATGGGCTGCAGATTGCTGTTCCACCTAGCGCAGAGCATTGCAGCCAAAGGGGTTTCACCTTCACAGCATGAAGAACACACTCAGCCTCCAGCAGAGATGGCACAGGAAGCTAGAGAAGCCTGCATTACAGGGGTTCAGCTTGCAGGTGTGGTACAGTTCCTGGGCAGTAGAATCATAGAATCATTTTGCTTGGAAGAGACCTATAAGGTCATCAGCTCCAACCATTAAGCCAGTCCTGCCAAGTCCACCACTAAACCATGCACCTCAGAGCCACTTTCCCATGGCTATTACACCCCTCCAGCGATGGAGACAGCACCGCTTCCTTGGGCAGCCTGTTCCAAGGCTTGACAACCCTCTTGGGGAAGAAATTGTTCCTCACACCCAACCTAAACCTCCCCTGATACAACCTGAGGCTGTTTCCTCTTGTCCTGTCTCTCGCTCTGTGGGAGAAGAGAGGGACCCTCACCTGGCTCCAACCTCTTTTCAGGGAGCTGCAGTGATCCGTGGGCACACTGCGACACCGCACAGCGTCTCAGAGCTGGGTGGGAGCCTAGAGGGCATTTTGGGGTGGAAGGTGCAATGAAAAACACACCAGGTCTGTCTTGCAGCCAGGAGCTCCTGCACTTCACTTTTTTTAATCCGAGGGAATTACTCTGGATTTACACCACTGCAGATGACAGCACAAGTTGGTCTAAAGTCAATGAACCAACCTAACTGACAAATTCTTCCCCAAGACCGCGAGCAGGAGCCCTGCTCCATCAATGGAAGCATTTTCTCCAGCTCCAGCAGCTTTTGCCCGTGAGTTAAAGCTCACAGGGCAGGAGCCCAACACAGGCATGCCTGGAAGGGGTTGGAGCCGAGCTGGAATCCAGCCTACTGGAGCTGACACGATCCAGGGGGGCTTGGATGGAAGGAGATGGTTTCTTTTCCACCAGGGGATTTACGAGTGGGGTAATGGTGGAAATGTGGGGGGGGGAAATGAAACAAAATACAACCTGAAATTAAAAAATAAACCCCTCTTAACAACTCAGATCAGGGCTTTTTTTTGTAGGGTGAAAGGTACCTTCCCGCCACCTCCCATCCCTCCTTCCTCCTCCCGCCCCTCTCCCCC
>VWZE01026267.1:7451-33456 GCA_013396675.1 Eubucco bourcierii
GACCTGTGCTAGTGGGAGGTGTCCCTGCCTATGGCAGGGAGTTGGAACTAGATGATCCTTGAGGTCCCTTCCAACCTTACCATTCTATGAGTAAGAAGTTCTTCACCAAGAGAAGGCCTGGCCCAGGCTGCCCCAGGGAGGTGGTGGAGTCCGCATGCCTGGAGGTGTTCAAGAAACCTGTGGCCACGGTGGTGCTGGATTGATGGTTTGGCTTGGATGATCTTGGAGGAATTTTCCAACCCAAACAATTCCACATTTCCAGAAAGTGTTGATGATGCCTGCCAGAAGGATTTGTTTATCCTTTCTCCTTTCCTCTCCCCTCCAGATTTCCTGTTCTTCTGGGGAGCTGTCTTTTTAATCACCACGACGCTGGTTGCCCTCCTGAAGAAGGAGAACAAAGAACTAACACCAACAAAAGAAGAAACAAAAGGCATCACTGATACCTACAGGCTGCTCTTCTCAATCATCAAGATGCCAGCAGTCCTTACCTTCTGCCTCTTGATTCTGACAGCAAAAGTAAGCACAGAAAGGGCCAACTGATGGGAGAGACTGAAGGGCTGCTGAGTTCCTCTCACCCGACTCATTTATTCCTTTGTCATCAGAATCCTGAGTTTTGACAGGAAATTGGAGCCAGAATTATTTGTATCCTGGTGCTGAGCAGGGTTGTACAACAGAAAAGACTTGTTTGAGCCTTGTGTTTGCACAAGCAACCTGCTCTGGTTGGGATGTCCTTGCCTACTGCAGGGCCTTGGGCTGGGTGACCTGCTCTGGTTGGGGTGTCCTTGCTTACTGCAGGGCCTTGGGCTGGGTGACCTGCTCTGGTTGGGATGTTCTTGGTTACTGCAGGGCCTTGGGCTGAGTGACCTGCACTGGTTGGGATGTCCTTGGTTACTGCAGGGCCTTGGGCTGGGTGACCTGCTCTGGTTGGGGTGTCCTTGCTTACTGCAGGGCCTTGGGCTGAGTGACCTGCACTGGTTGGGATGTCCTTGGTTACTGCAAGGCCTTGGGCTGGGTGACCTGCTCTGGTTGGGGTGTCCTTGCTTACTGCAGGGCCTTGGGCTGGGTGACCTGCTCTGGTTGGGATGTCCTTGCCTACTGCAGGGCCTTGGGCTGGGTGACCTGCTCTGGTCTGGTCTGAAACATTGTTTTAGTGATGCTACTCGTGTAACCTGCAGTTCAAAGGACAGGAGATGTTTCTTTTAGCCTGAACACTGCTGCTAGAAGCCCTAGCTCCCTGCAGGCTTGCTTTCCATGGCTTCTCCTTGGCCATAGTGAAGAGCAACAGCAGTTCAGGCACCACAGGAGTGTCACTGCTGCCTGTGTTGTTCTTGCTGTGGTTTTGGCTCTGATGACAGTGCAAGAGTGGAGTTGGTCTCATACTTCACTTGGAAAGCAAGTCAGAACCAGGAGGGACTTGTGCTGTGTCACATTTCTCAATGAATAAACTGAATTTCTAGCCAAATGCCACTGCCTTCCTCCATTCCTTCTGTCTGGTTTCCATTGCAGGTTGGATTTTCAGCAGCAGATGCTGTCACAGGACTCAAGTTGGTGGAAGAGGGAGTCCCAAAAGAGCACTTAGCTCTGCTGGCAGTTCCAATGGTTCCTTTGCAGATAATATTGCCTCTGATTATCAGCAAATACACTGCAGGCCCCCAGCCACTGAACACCTTCTACAAAGCTATGCCTTTCAGGTGAGGGAAAAAAAAACCCCACATCTTCTTTGGTAGAAAGAGAATGATTTGCAGCAGAGTCCCCTCAAACACAGGATTTCTTGTGTTGTTCTCTAACTTCAAGGTGCAAGAACCTTTGTGAGACTTCTCCTAGTAAGTTGAATTTTCTGTGTCTTGTGCCCTGATGCTGACTGCTGTAGTGTCACACCTGAGAGAGCAGCACATGAAGTGGTTTTAGAAGCAGCACTAAGAGCAGCTCTGCCCTGCTCTGGTTCAGTGTCAGTAGTTCCTTATTCACAGAATCATGAAATGGTTTTGGTTGGAAGGGCCTTTTTAGATCATTCAGTTCAACTCTCAGCCCAGCACTGCTTGCTCACCCCTGAACTGTGGTGCTCAGCACCACATCTGCACAGCTTTCAAACCCCTCCAGGGGTGAGGACTCTACCACTGACCTGGGCAGCCTGGGTCAGGCCTTGGCAACCCTTTCAGGGTAGAAATTGTTCCTAGTGTCCAACCTAAACCTCCCCTTGGGTGACTTGAGGCTGTTTCCTCTGGTCCTGTCACTTGTTCCTTGGGAGCAGAGTCCAACCCCCACTGCCTCCAGCCTCCTCTCAGGGAGATGTACAGAGCCAGAAGGTCTGCACTCAGCCTCCTCCACACTAAACACCCTCAGCTGCTCCTCCCCAGCCCTGTTCTCCAGACCCTTCCCCAGCTTTGTTGTCCTACTCTGGCCCTACTCCAGCCCCTCCATATCCTCCTTGGAGTGAGGAGCCCAAAACTGCACCCAGGATTTGAGGAGCAGTCCCACCAGTGCCCAACCAAGAGGGACAGTCACTTCTGCTGGCCACACCATTGCTGGTCCAGGATGCTGGTGGCCTTCATGGCCACCTGGGCACAGACTGCTTCACCTTCAGCCACAGTTAATCAACTGGAGATGAGGAAGAGAATCATGAGAGTGAAGGTGGGGGGAGACACTGGCACAGGTTGCCCAGGGAGGTTGTGGAGCACAGAAGCACAGAATGTCATCTTTGATGTGATGATCTGTGCTCCACAACCTCCCTGCAGGTGTTCAAGGCCAGGTTGGACGAGGCCTTGAGTGACCTGTACTAGTGGGAGGTGTCCCTGCAGATGGCAGGAGGTTGGAACTGGGTGATCTTTAAGTTCCCATCCAACCCAAACCATTCTGTGCAACTATGAACCTTTAAAAGTATCTTCCAAGCAGCAGCATTCTGTGATGTGTGAGTAGTAGTAGTTGTGATTATGTAGCTGTGAACTCTTCTGCTGGCACCTGTGTGTGTAAACATGCAACAGCTGCTTTGTATCAATGCTTAACACTTGAGGAGAACCTAATTTCAGCCAGAAATCATCTTTCTCATTTCTCCAGGTTGCTGTTTGGGCTGGAATTTGCCTTTTTGGTTTGGTGGACCCCTACAGTCAGGCACGAAGGAGGATTTCCTGTCTACTACTACGTCGTAGTATTGTTGAGTTATGCTTTACATCAGGTACCACTGGGTGGGGGTGGGAAGGGCAGGGGGGGACAGAAAGGGGGCAGGAGGCCATTTCCCATCCATCAGGAAGGGAATGAGCATCTCAGCAGCCTTTTGGCCTTGGTTAGCAGAGTTCCACCCAACCTGACCTGGGCACTGTTTGCTTTTGACGCTCTTGCCACTATTTCTCCTCCTCCTCTGTGCTCCATCAGAGTCACTTTTAGTTTGATTCATTTGTTTCCCAGATCATTATTTGTCTTTTTCTCCCAAACACAGAAGCTTAAAAGCTTGGTGAAGCTGGAGAAATCCCAGTGCTCTGAATTTCTTAGGCATGCTGCTGATGGTGCATCTTATGCTGATCCATGAAGTTCTGTGATCCTGGGGCTAGAGGAAATAATTTGCTGACTTTTGGAGGAACATCTTCATGGAGCTGATCCAAAGGCTGGAAAAAAAAAAAAAACATCTGATACAAACCAAGCTTAAAAAAAAAAAAAAAAGTCTGGATCAGGACTAAAAGAGCCAGGGCTAGAAGAGTATGGGCCAGGGCTAAAAGGGTCTGGGCCAAAAATGTGCTCAATGCCTTGGGTGGATTTAAAATGCAAAAGTGTTATTTTTAAAAGCTGTTTTAGCTGGGTTTGTGCTTGAGTTTGCTAACCTGAGTCATTCCCAGAGCATGTGAGGCTGGATCTGCTTCATCATGACCTGAGACAAGTGGCAAGGCTGCTGCTTGCTGTGGCAGAGAGCCAGGCTGCAGCAGCAACTCCCTCTTGGGCTGCTTGAAGCCGCTTGACTTATTTTTCGGTCAGCGTCGCTCCCTTTAAGTGATCTCTTGGAACATGTTTTTGTGGTAGGGTTTTTAACTGTGCTGGTCTGTACCTGGGGTGAAGTTCCTGTGCTGTGGGGGGAGAACTGAGTGTGCTGTGTGCTTCCTTGCCCCTGCAGATCACTCTGTACAGCATGTATGTTGCCATCATGGCTTTCAACGCCAAGGTCAGTGACCCCCTGATCGGAGGCACCTACATGACTCTGCTCAACACTGTGTCCAACCTGGGAGGGAATTGGCCTTCCACTGTGGCTCTCTGGCTGGTGGACCCACTCACAGTCAAAGAGTGTGCAGGGGCCCAGAACCAGACCTGTGCAACTACAGCTGCTGCAGAAGTAAGTGTGGGAGGCTCTGAAGGTCTCTCTCGTTGGATTATTTCTTGGTGAAATTGGCTCCTCTTAGCAGGTTTTTATTTCACAGAATGAAACAGCTTGGAAAAGGCCTCAGACATCATTGACTTCAACCTGGCACCTAACATCTTCTCATTAACACAGCCCTGGCACTAAGTGCCTCATACAACCTCCTCTTAAACACCTCCAGGGATGGGCACTCCACCACCTCCCTGGGCAGCCCATTCCAATGCCAATCACNCCTTGCTACCCTTCTCTGGGCACCTTCCAGCACCTCAGCATCTCTCTTGAATGGAGGGGCCCACAACTGGACACAGCACTCAAGCTGTGGCCTGAGCAGTGCTGAGCACAGGGGCACAAGAACCTCCCTGCTCCTGCTGGCCACACTGCTCCTGAGCCAGGCCAGGATGCCATTGGCTCTCCTGCCCACCTGGGCACACTGCTGCCTCATCTTCAGCACCTCTCTACCAGCACCCCCAGGTCCCTCTCTGCCTGCCTGCTCTCCAGCCACTCTGTCCCCAGTCTGGAGCACTGCTTGGGGTTGTTGTGGCCAAAGTGCAGAACCTGGCACTTGGCCCTGTTCAGACTCATAGCGTTGGACTGCATGCATCATTTCTTAATGAAATTGGCTTCTTTTAGTAGTTTATTGTTTGGGTTTTTTTTCTTCCCTTGAAAAATCCTTGTAGGACATAGATTGTATTTAAAAATTCCCACTGACTGGAGGTGAAGGTGATGGTGCTAGGTCATAGGTTGGGCTTGATGATCTCAGAGGTCTATTCCAGCCTCAATAATTCTGTGATTCTCACTACTTCTCCAAAGGAGTGAAACAAGCTTTTGAGCTTACTATGAAAGTAACAAAACTCTTCCAGTGTCTGAAGTGGGCTACAGAAAAGCTGGGGAGGGGGCTTCTGACAAGGGCTTGTAGTGCTAGGGTGAGGGGGATGGCTTTGAGCTGGGAGAGGGGAGATTGAGACTGGAGATGAGGACGGAATTCTTGACAGTGAGGGTGAGCAGACACTGGCACAGGTTGCCCAGGAAGGTTGTGGGGCACAGAAGCACAGAATGTGATCTTTGATGATCTTTTTAATGACAGGACAAGGGGCAATGGGTTTGAACTGGCAGAGGGGAGATTTAGACTGGATGTTAGGAGGAAGTTCTTTACAGTGAGGGTGGTGAGACACTGGCACAGGTTGCCCAGGGAGGTTGTGGCTGCTCCCTCCCTGGAGGTGTTCAAGGCCAGACTGGATGAGGCCCTGAGTGACCTGTACTAGTGGGAGGTGTCTTTGCCTATGGCAGGGGGTTGGAACTGGATGATCCTTGAGGTCCCTTCCAACCTTAGCATTCTATCATTCTTTGATTCAATTCTGCACTGAGAGAACATCCTGGGAGTGTTTTGGGGTTTGTTTTTTTTCCCAGAAATGCTCAGTGTGTTGTGCTGTCCCTTTTGCAGATTTGTGGTGAGATGCAAGAGTGTCATTTTTAAAGCAATTTGAATGGCTGGGGAAAAAAAGTAAGGCTGCAGTTGTGCTTCTTCATGGGATGGAGAGCAGTGATTGCACCTCCAGGCCAGCATCAGACAGCTGCTTGGTTTCCCTTTGCTAGATTTATCCCCCCCCAGGCCAGCATGCTCCACTGCCCAAGTGCTGTTGTAGAGTCACAGACAGGGCTGGGTTGGAAGGGACCTTCAAAATCATCCAGTGCCAACCCCCTGCCATGGGCAAGGACACCTCCCACCAGTCCAGGCTGCTTAAGGCCTGGCCGGCCTAGAACACCTCCAGGGAGATAGTGGGGCAAGGACACCTCTCAACTAGACTCAAATGCTCAAGGCCTCATCCAGCCTGGCCTGGAACACCTCCAGGAAGGTTGTGAAGCACAAAATCACATAATGTGATCTGGCCCAGGTCACTCAAGGCCTCATCCAGCCTGGCCCTGAGCACCTCCAGGGAGGTTGTGGAGCAGAGAAGCACAGAATGTGACCTTTGATCACATTCTGTGATTCTGTGCCACTCAACCTCACTGGGCAACCTGTGCCAGTGTCTTCTCACCCTCACTGCCAAGAATTTCTTCCTCATCTCCAGTCTCAACCTCTCTTCTTGCAGCTCAAAGCCGTTACCCCTCTTAGCCTTACAAGCCTTTGTCCAAAGTCCTTCCCCAGCTTTTCTGTAGCCTCCTTCAGATACTGGAAGAGTTTTGTCACTTTAATAGTAAGCTCAAAACCTCCTTTCCCTCCATTGTGAAGGGAGAGTGGTTAAGAGAGAGCATCTGGCATTTAGTGGCCAGCCCAACCCCTACCCCTGACACCTGCTAAGAGACAGAAGCAAACAAATACATTTAGCCCTAACCTAAGAGGAAGTAAAAAGCAGTGGATGTGAAATGCCTGCTTCCTCAGAGCCTGTGTTTGTCCATCTGCCAGGGAATGCCTAACTCCCTCACCTGTGTCTTTCATTTCAGCTCTGCACCAAGGCTGGTGGTTCCTGCATCATCACCTTGGATGGTTACTATGTGGAATCCATCATCTGTGTCATTCTGGGCTTTGCTTGGTGGTTCCTGCTTGGGCCAAAGTTTAAAAGGCTTCAGGAGGAAGGACAATCTTCCTGGAAGTGCAAGAGGACCAATTGAGGCCGCTGAAATGTTGGATGGACCAGCCAAGGTCGTTTTAGTTTTACTACAAAGGCATCCTTTGCCCCCCACCCCCTCCCCTTAATCAATAGAGATGAATAGAGGTATGGGAAACGCCAGGTGGGTGCTGAGCTGGTGCTACCTGTGTCTGTGGCATCACCTGTCCTCCCACTGTCAGTTCAGAAAGCAATGGTTCCAAACTGGCACCTGTCTGCTCCATCCACATCCCTGAGCTCTGGCTTCAGAGGCCCCTGGTAGAGCCAAGGGCTGAGTTTCCATAGGGTTGCCTGTGGAAGAGCTAATTGTGCCACATCCATCTCAGCAGCACCACTGTCAGCTACCTTCCAGCCCTTTCTTCCTTCCAGCTGAAATGATCTGACACAGGGAGTTGACCCAGGGAAGGATGTCAAAGGCATTTGGACTTTGTAGGTTCAAACCTGTTGTACTCTGGTGAGAAGAGAAACCTAAAATGCCTCTGGGCTTTGTTTCTTCTCCCTTTCTGAACTGTTCACCACACCTCCAAGGATGAAACCTTGCAGAGATTCTTTTAAATGTATTTTCTGGCTTTTTATAAGCTTTAACAAGATTTATAAGAAAATATTTTTATAAACAAATTAACCTTTTGGTTTAATTTATTTCTCTGCTGCTTCAAAGCATTTTGATTTGAGGTTTTCTTGATGGGGAGAGGAAAAAAAAAAATTAAAAATAGAATTGCTGTGAGGTAGGACTTGAGGAACGCACAAATACCCCAAGCCTTAAGTCCTAAGGATGTAAGGTAGCAGCTAGCACACAGAAGAGAGCCTTGCAGAGGGGAGAGGGCATGCAGGCCTCTGGGGCTTCTTTTGAGGGAATGAACTGATTTAGTTCACAGTTTCATAGAATGGTTGAGGTTGGAAGGGACCTTAAAGCTCATCCAGTTCCAAACCCCTTGCTGTGGGCAGAGACACCTCCCATCAGCTCCAGGTTGCTCAAGGCCTCATCCAGCCTGGCCTTGAACACCTTCAGGGAGGTTGTGGATGACAGAAGCACAGAATGTGATCTTTGATCACATTCTGTGCTTCTGTCATCCACAACCTCCCTGGGCAACCTGTGCCAGTGTCTCCCCACCCTCACTGTCAAGAATCTCTTTCTAATGTCGTTGGCTCCAGGTCACTGTAATTTGAACGATTCAATTCAGAACCCAGCCTGGGGTAAGAACAGATGATCAGTGCCTTTGGAGGTGGCTTGGTCATGACCAAGCTGCCAAGCTCACAGTGAGGTGTGACAGGAAGCAGACAAGCTGCAGAAACTGATTGGCACCAATGCTGTGTGGTTGGAAACATTCCCACTGCACTTACCAAGATGAACTCCCTCCCGAGTGCCTTAGTGATGGCCAGCAGGAGCCCTCTGTGCCCAGCCAGAGGGACCCTGGGCTGCTGTGGGTGTATTTGGAACATCATTATTAAGAGGCAACTCTTCAGATGCCCTGGGAAGGGTCAGGGTTTCCTTTTCCATTCTCTCTTCCTTGTTTTGGCAGTAATTGAAGTGTTGCATCCTGAGCTTAGTGATCCCAGGCTCCAGAGGGAGGAGGCTGTGGATCTTTGGGATCAAAGTCAATCCCTACCAACTTGGGGCTGACTGGAGGAGATGTGTGGCTGTGTACCAAGTGTCTGCATAAGGAGTGAGGTGTCTAGAAGAGGACGCTGTGACCAAGTGGTTCCTTGGGCACTGAAGCCTGTCCTCTGTCTCTTCCCCTGCCAGTGACAGCCTTGGTGGTTAGTGGAAAGGCAAACCCTGTGCTAGATCTCCTCCAGGGACAGGTTTTTTTTCTTTGAAATACAGTAGGAGTCAGCCAAACTCAATACAACCACACAGCTTTTACTCCCCAGCCCAAAGGTCTTCCAGTTTTACCTCTGTGTAAGCACAAAGAGAAAGCAAGGACAGGTCAGAAGAAATAGTAGTGGATGTATCTTGCAGCCCAGCCAGAGCTTCACTGGGTTCACTCTTTATGAAGCATTTCAGTTCTTCACTGGGGCAGGGAGCCACTTGAATTCTGTTTTCTTCACACCTGGAGGGCTTTTTAGCTTTTCTGACCTTGGAGGTGCAGAAGATGGGAAATTACCTGGTTTGGAGTTGCCTTTTACTTTGCAGTTTTGGGATTTTTTTTGTTCTTTCATAGAATCATAGAATGGTAAGGTGGGAAGGGACCTCAAGGATCATCCAGTTCCAACCCCCTGCCATAGGCAGGGACACCTCCCACTAGCACAGCTCACTCAAGGCCTCATCCAACCTGGCCTTGAACACCTCCAGGGAGGGAGTAGCCACAACCTCCCTGGGCAACCTGTGCCAGTGTCTCACCACCCTCACTGCAACCATCTTACTCCTAACATCCAGTCTACATCTCCCCTCTGCCAGTTCAAACCCATTGCCCCTTGTCCTGTCATTACCAGACCTTGTCAATAGTCCCTCCCCAGCCTTCCTGTAGGCCCCCTTCAGATACTGGAAGGCTACTATCAGGTCTCCTGGAAGCCTTCTCTTCTGCAGGCTGCAGAGCCCCAACTCTCTCAGCCTGTCCTCATAGCAGAACTGCTCCAGCCCTCTGATCATCCTTGTGGCCCTCCTGTGGACCCATTGCAACACTTCCATGTCCTTCCTGTGCTTTCTGAAGGTGCCAGGGAACTTTGTTATTAATAAAGGTGGGTCAAGGATGCCTCAGAGTCATTTAAAATAGAAGTGGTTGTGGAGTCTCCTCTGGAGGCTCTCAAGACCCATCTGGATACATTCCTGTGTGGCCTGCCCTAGGTGATCCTGCTTTGGCAAGGGGGATTGGAACTGATCATCTCCAGAGATGCCTTCCAACCTCTACCATTCTGTGATTCTATGACCTGATAACACAGGGTGAGAACAGTTGTGTCACTGAGTGCTGTCAGGTCCCCTGTGGGCCAGAGCAGAGCCCCAGAATGGAGAGTGGAACCCCTGAGTTTTGCAGGCAGCAATATTTAGCATTGTTTGGGCTGGAGAAGCCCTCTAAAGAGTTCAACCTCTGACCACCATGGCCATTAAACTGTGCCCCAAAGTGCCATAGCCACTGGAACACCTCCAGGGATGGTGGTTCTACTCCAGAAGACAATCTGAATGATTTGGCATTTCCCCTACCACACAAACTGCAGCAAAGCCAGCAGCACATAACCAGTGCCTGGGCTACAGGTTCTAATTTTGCACTATTTTTATGTTTATTACTTAATCTTAAAGCCTTCACTCTTAGTAAATGAAGTCAAGCTAAAAAGCACAGCTCCAGGCTGGGTGGGGAATGGCTGAGAGCAGCCCTGAGGAAAAGGACCTGGGGGTCTGGGGTGATGAAAAACTCAACATGAGGCTGCAGTGTGAGTGCAGCCCAGACAGCAACTGTGTGCTGGGCTGCAGTGAGAGCAGTGTGGGCAGCAGGGCAAGGGAGGGGATTGTGCCCCTTTGCTCTGCTCTTCTCAGACCCCACCTGCAGTCCTGTGTGCAGTTCTGGAGCCCCCAGCACAGGAAGGACATGGAACTGTTGGAGCCAGTGCAGAGGAGACCACCAAGGTGCTGAGAGGGCTGCAGCAGCTCTGCTGTGAGGACAGGCTGAGAGAGTTGGGGCTCTGCAGCCTGGAGAAGAGAAGGCTTCCAGGAGACCTTGGAGTGGCCTTCCAGTATCTGAAGGGAGCTACAGTAGGGCTGGGGAGGGACTATTGACAAGGTTTTGTAATGCCAAGAGGAGGAGGAATAGGTTTGAAGTGGCAGAGGGAAAATTGAAACTGGATGTTAGGAAGAAGGGAGGGAGGGAGGGGAGAGACTGGCACAGGTTGCCCGTGGAGGTCATGGAGCACAGAAGCACAGAATGGGATCAAAGATCACTGGAAGATGTTCAGTACCAGGTTGGATAAGACCTTTGAGCAACCTATTCCCGTGGGAGGTGTCCCTGCCTATGGCAGGGGGTTGGAACTGGCTGCGCTTTGAGGTCCCTTCCAACTAACCCATTCTATGATTCTTTAACAAGGATGCCATTTCCTTTGCAAAGAAACTAATGGTAAGGGTAATATTTACCTGTCCAACTTCCAGCCAGTCCCTGAAGAACTGATTTCAACCTGAACATTAGAGGAAAAGCTTTGATTCCAGTGTGGGTTTTGCTGCCTCAGGTTCTAACTTCTAAGTGGAATTGGTGCTTTGCCTGGAACCCTGAGTTGTGGTGTCCACCAAGATCATCCCACTTGCTGCCTGTTCATCTTGAAACCCAGAAATGGGTTGAAATGGAAGACTTGAGTCAACCTAAATACATTTTGGGGTGTTTTTGTTTTGTTTTTTTTTAATGTTCTTATGATGTCTGCATATCTTTAACGACCGTACAGGTGCATTGCACACATGGGCATTTGATTCACCCCAGGGGAACCGCTTGGCTTGAGCCAAATGACAAATGTTTGGTTAGTTTGGAACTAAAAGAAAAGAATAAACGAGGATGATGAAGCAGGAAGTGCTCCCAAGTTGTGTTTTCTCTTCAGACACTGCCTCTGCCTGCCGCCGGGGACTTGTCTGGCTGCACATTTCCAGGATCAGAGGAGGGGTGGAGGGGATGGGGATGGCGTATTTGAGGTTTGATGAGTTAAGCTCGTTACCAGTTGGGTTTAAATGCAAAACCAGGGCACTGGTTTAAGTCACCGGAGATTGCCAGAGCCTGGCGTGGCAGCTGCCTGAGCGCCGAAGTATTGTCCGGCCTGGCTTTGAAGGTTTATTAGAGCCTGCTGCAAGCCCTGGCCCCAAAATCCGCTTCTTCAAAGCACAGCTCCCCTCTGGCTGCTTTCAACCTTTTTTTCGGCTCCCGCTTCCCTTGGCCCTCCCCGGTCGGTCGTCCCTCCCCGGTCGGTCGTCCCTCCCCGGTCGGTCGTCCCTCCCCGGTCGGTCGTCCCTCCCCGGTCGGTCGTCCCTCCTCGGTTCCCCGCTGTGGTTTGGGTGGCTGCTGGCGGTGCCGCTCCCGGCCGGTAGGCGGCGCTGCGCGACAGGCGGGGCGGCCATGGCGGACCGGCGGAGCGCGGCGGCCGAGGGCCTGGCGCGGCTGTCCGAGTGGGCGGACGCGCACCTCAGCCTCCTGCGGGTAACGGGGCCGGGGTGGGCGGTGGGACGAGGGCGAGGGGCTGCAGGGGCGGCGCGGCTGAGCCCCGTTGTCCTCTGCCCGCAGAGCCTGAGCGCCGGGATGGCGGTGGCCGGGGTGCTGGTGCTAGCCCGCAGCGTCCGCATGGTGAGTGCCGGGGGAACCGGGGGCTCCGGGGGGCCTTTTTCCGGGGCTTCCCTCGCGGCCCTGCCGGGTGCCTGGCGCGGCGAGAAGGTGGCGGGGAGGCAGCGCCCGGCTCGGGCCTGGGCACGGCCGTTGGACGCCGGTTCCAGGCCGTGGCCCTTATCGGGCAAGGATCCAAATCTCTCCCTCGCCTGGTCCACACCTCGGCAGCGTCCTGCAGCCCCCTCCCGCCCCTCTGCTGCTGCCGTCCGAGCTGCCTCTCTCCTCTCATCCAAATAAAGGGTTCCTCACAGCCTTTCTCCCTACTCCGGCGAACAGAGCTGTGGTTTAGAAGTGCTTAAACGCGACCCTAAACATCCTTTCCCCCCCGCGAGGTTCCGTTCGTGGCATGTACAAGCACTTCGTGTCCTCACCCCCTGCTCTTCCAGCTGCTTCAGGATAATCTAACAAAAAGAATTAGGATCATTAAAAAAAAAAAAAAATAATAATCAGAAAAAAGCTTAATGATAATCACAGTCTGCCCTCTGCACAACTCCAGAGATGCAGTTTGCTGTGGGAGAACATCTGGAAAGACTTGAACAGAACATCTGGAGAGACTTGAGAATCCTGGCAGAAAGCCTCAACTGCAAATGGTGCCACAAACTTTTATTTCCTTTTCCTTTTTTCCTTCTTTTTTGTTTTTGTGGGGGTTTTGTTTGTTTGGTTGGTTGGTTTTGGTTTTGTTTGTTTGGATTGGGTTTGTTTTGAAATCGAGGCTTTGTGCATGTGTTGGGAGCTTCCTGTGCAAATGGGATCAGACTCCAACAACTTCTGCTCATAAGAACCTTCACAGAATGGTCTGGGTTGGAAGGGACCCCCCCCCAAGGTCACCCAGTCCAACCCCTCTGCACTCAGCAGGGGCATCCTCCACTAGATCAGGTTGCACAGAGCCCTGTCTGGCCTCACCTTGAATATCTCAGGGGTGGGGCCTCAGGCACCTTCCTGGGCAGCTGATTTAGTTGAGGTCATTAATGAGGCATGAATTATGTAGTTATTTTATTTCCAAAAAGCCCCAACCACAAACTCTATACAAATTAGTTCAATGTGGGTTTTAATTCAGTCAGGAAAACCTTCCCAAGGATGCTTATGGGCAAGTCATTCGTTTAGGAGAATCAGAAAACTGGAAAAGTTTAATGGCTTTGCCCCACTTAACAAATAAAAGGCAACCTGGAGCCCTAGGGAATGTCTGCACTACTCACAGCAGTGGAGTAGGAATTCCAAGACAGTCCCTGGCTCCTCTGTGGCAGTGTTGGAACTGCTCAATGTCTTGATGGCCATTGAGAGGCTTCTAGATCTTCCCGGGCTCTATCAGGATGCTGGGAGAGAGGCAGACAATCTCTGACCTGATCCTGGTTCCTCTTGGCAGGGAGGTTTGCAGAGGTGCAGGCAGATCTCTTGCAGATGTGCAGAGAGCACAGTGGCAGTGGCACTGCTCACCACAGCGGGAGGCACTTCATGCCTTCTGCTGGGAAACTTGAGGCACTTCAGTTTCCAGGTAGTTCAAGCCCAAAACATCATCAGAGCTATGGTGGTCTGAAGCACGAGGAAGAGCAGAACAGGTTGTACAAGCCGAGAGCAGTGAGGCAGAGCAGAACATGTAGAGCAGAGCAGCACACACTGAGGCAGAGGCAGCTCTAGAAGGCAGAAGCAGCAGCACAGCTGCTTGCAACTTAGCTCCATTTATATTATGTGCCTGAGTGCAAAGCCTCCTTTGGCCACAGAGCTTCAGCACTCAGAATGGCATTTGCAAAGCTGCCCATGTTAGGTGAACCCAGGGCTTGCTGACCCTTATTTGGACAAGACACTCACAAGTACCCAAACCCCTGTGGGTACCTGTTTATCACTTTGGGAGGGGACATAATGGCCCCAGCCTTTGTTTTCCTCCCACCCTTGCTTCCCCCATCAGCAGAAGGGTGGGACAAGCCAGGATATCTAATAGGGCTGTTAGCCTTTCAGGACAGCAGCCTGTTCCAGTGTTCCAGCACCCTTCCAATAAATGGGAAGCTGATTTAACTAATAGTTTTGCAATTACAGCATTAGAAGCATATTAATTTTCTGGCTTATTGGTTTTGCCTTTTTCACTGTCAGAATAGCTGGAAACTGATACAATCACTTAGTTCTGCTAAAGAGACAGAAAACTTGATTATCTCCTCACAGTAAATAGGCAGTGAAGGAAGAAGATCACAACATCTTCCTGTTCATCATCCAAATTTAATCTGAGAGCTAAACTGTAATAGCAGCTCCTTGTGAAAAAGCAGGCAGCAATGCAGAAAGCCTCAGACTGGCTGGGTGAAAACCCTGCAGTTGGCACCAGGTCATAGAATCCTAGAAAGGTCTGGGTTGGAAGGGACCTCCAAAGCTCATCCTGCACTCAGCAGGGACAGCCTCCACTAGAGCAGGTTGCCCAGAGCCCTGTGAAACCTCACCCTGAGTATCTCTGGAGATGAGGCCTCAACTACCTCCCCAGACAGCCTGTTGCAGTGTTTCACTAACCTCATGGTGCAGAACTTGTTCCTAACATCCAATCTCAATCTGCTCTGCTCTAGTTTGAAGCCATTGCCCTAATTCTGTCCCTGCAGCCCTTTGCAAACAGCCTCTCTGCAGCATTCTAGTAGCCCATTTCAGGTACCGGCAGGCTGCTCTAAGGTCCCTCCAGATCTTTCTCTTCTCCAGGATGAACACCTCCAGCTCCCTCAGCCTGTCCTTGTAGCAGAGATGCTCCAGCCCCCTGACCATTTTCGTGGCCCTCCTCTGGACCCACTTTCTCAAGCTTTCACTGCATCCTGGTGGGAGACTTTAAGGACCATAAAGGGGAAGGTTTAATGAGTAAATGCCCTGCAGCAGGGAGGTTCAGAGCCTGGCCGTGGTGGTTTGGCACTATCCTTCCCCCCAGTTGCAGGTGTGTCACAGCAGTTGTACAGAAGCAGGTCAATACTTTTCACAGCTGTGCAGGAGTAGGTTAGTGTCCTGCAAAAGGCTTCTTGCAGCCAGACCTTTAGACATCAGTGCCATAAATCCTGGGTGTTAGACCATCCCCAGGGCCTGCCCTTCTCCCTCCAGCCCATAAATTCATGGCTGCTTCTTTGCTCTGCTGCTGGCCGAGCCTTGGCTGCTGCAGAGCTTCCTTTTGCAGTGTGATCAGGTAACCATCCCTTTGCATCCCCCCTGTAAATCGAGGGCTGTGGTATCAAATTTAATCTCCTTGTGATCTTTTCAGAGCTGTACACCTGCCTTTGTCCCTCTCCTCTTTCACTCCCTTATCAAAGCCTGTGTTGTTTCTGTCCTCCCTGCTCTGCCTTTGTTTCAGTGTCTGCTCTTTGCTGCCTCCTTTCACCCCTATTTAGCACCCTTCTAAAATGCTCTTTTCATGGCAAATCAAGTGAACTTCAATATGCACTGCTCCCAAAAGGCCAGTTTCTGTTCTTGCTCTGAACCTTGCTTTCATGGCCACCCCTCATTGCAGATCCTGTAGGTGAGGGAAGGGCTGGAAGTGTCTGCAGGGGCTGGCCCATGATGGCTCCTGCAGCTGTTACTGTTAAATACAACTAAAGATACTTCTCCATGCTGCCTGTAATAGAGCTGTAATTTGCCAAACTGTTTTAAGAATCACAGAATGGTAGGGGTTGGAAGTGACCTCTGGAGATCATCCAGCCCAACCTCCTTGACCAAGTTAGGATCACCCAGGGCAGAAGAGCATCCAGAGGAGTCCAGAGGACTTTCAAGAATCTCCAGAGAGACTCCACAACCTCTTTGGGCAGCTGGCTCCAGGCCTCCAGCAGCATTCAACATAAGGAATTTTCTCCTCCTGTTTTGGTGGAACTTCCTGAGTTCCAGTTTACATCCATTGCCTCTAGTCCTGTTCACAGGAGAGCACTGCAAAGAGCCTGACCCTTTCTTTTTGACACCTTCAGATACTTAGAGACATTGATCAGATTCCCTCTGAGGCTGCTTTTGCCAGGCTAAGCAGCCCCAGGGCTCTCAGCCTTTCCTCATCAGACATGTTCCAGTCCTTCCATGATCCTTGTAGCCTCTGTTGGACTCTCTCCAGTATATCCCTGTCCATTTTGAACTGGGGAGCTCAGAACTAGAGCCAGTACTCCAGACATGGTCTCACAGAGTGGGGAGAACCTCCCTTAACCTACTGGCCATGCTCTTCTTCATATACCCCATTGCTCTTCTTTCCATCAACAGACAACAAAGTTCACAAATGCTCTGGATATACCTGTGGAGTTTGTTACAAAGAATGTGAAGCTGAGGGGGAAGTTGCATCATATCACAGAGAAAGGTCTGGAGGTTGAACACGTTCCCATCAGCATTCCTCTCCTCACATCCATACAGAGAAAATGTAAGTGAANGTGAAAAAGCAGGCAGCAATGCAGAAAGCCTCAGACTGGCTGGGTGAAAACCCTGCAGTTGGCACCAGGTCATAGAATCCTAGAAAGGTCTGGGTTGGAAGGGACCTCCAAAGCTCATCCTGCACTCAGCAGGGACAGCCTCCACTAGAGCAGGTTGCCCAGAGCCCTGTGAAACCTCACCCTGAGTATCTCTGGAGATGAGGCCTCAACTACCTCCCCAGACAGCCTGTTGCAGTGTTTCACTAACCTCATGGTGCAGAACTTGTTCCTAACATCCAATCTCAATCTGCTCTGCTCTAGTTTGAAGCCATTGCCCTAATTCTGTCCCTGCAGCCCTTTGCAAACAGCCTCTCTGCAGCATTCTAGTAGCCCATTTCAGGTACCGGCAGGCTGCTCTAAGGTCCCTCCAGATCTTTCTCTTCTCCAGGATGAACACCTCCAGCTCCCTCAGCCTGTCCTTGTAGCAGAGATGCTCCAGCCCCCTGACCATTTTCGTGGCCCTCCTCTGGACCCACTTTCTCAAGCTTTCACTGCATCCTGGTGGGAGACTTTAAGGACCATAAAGGGGAAGGTTTAATGAGTAAATGCCCTGCAGCAGGGAGGTTCAGAGCCTGGCCGTGGTGGTTTGGCACTATCCTTCCCCCCAGTTGCAGGTGTGTCACAGCAGTTGTACAGAAGCAGGTCAATACTTTTCACAGCTGTGCAGGAGTAGGTTAGTGTCCTGCAAAAGGCTTCTTGCAGCCAGACCTTTAGACATCAGTGCCATAAATCCTGGGTGTTAGACCATCCCCAGGGCCTGCCCTTCTCCCTCCAGCCCATAAATTCATGGCTGCTTCTTTGCTCTGCTGCTGGCCGAGCCTTGGCTGCTGCAGAGCTTCCTTTTGCAGTGTGATCAGGTAACCATCCCTTTGCATCCCCCCTGTAAATCGAGGGCTGTGGTATCAAATTTAATCTCCTTGTGATCTTTTCAGAGCTGTACACCTGCCTTTGTCCCTCTCCTCTTTCACTCCCTTATCAAAGCCTGTGTTGTTTCTGTCCTCCCTGCTCTGCCTTTGTTTCAGTGTCTGCTCTTTGCTGCCTCCTTTCACCCCTATTTAGCACCCTTCTAAAATGCTCTTTTCATGGCAAATCAAGTGAACTTCAATATGCACTGCTCCCAAAAGGCCAGTTTCTGTTCTTGCTCTGAACCTTGCTTTCATGGCCACCCCTCATTGCAGATCCTGTAGGTGAGGGAAGGGCTGGAAGTGTCTGCAGGGGCTGGCCCATGATGGCTCCTGCAGCTGTTACTGTTAAATACAACTAAAGATACTTCTCCATGCTGCCTGTAATAGAGCTGTAATTTGCCAAACTGTTTTAAGAATCACAGAATGGTAGGGGTTGGAAGTGACCTCTGGAGATCATCCAGCCCAACCTCCTTGACCAAGTTAGGATCACCCAGGGCAGAAGAGCATCCAGAGGAGTCCAGAGGACTTTCAAGAATCTCCAGAGAGACTCCACAACCTCTTTGGGCAGCTGGCTCCAGGCCTCCAGCAGCATTCAACATAAGGAATTTTCTCCTCCTGTTTTGGTGGAACTTCCTGAGTTCCAGTTTACATCCATTGCCTCTAGTCCTGTTCACAGGAGAGCACTGCAAAGAGCCTGACCCTTTCTTTTTGACACCTTCAGATACTTAGAGACATTGATCAGATTCCCTCTGAGGCTGCTTTTGCCAGGCTAAGCAGCCCCAGGGCTCTCAGCCTTTCCTCATCAGACATGTTCCAGTCCTTCCATGATCCTTGTAGCCTCTGTTGGACTCTCTCCAGTATATCCCTGTCCATTTTGAACTGGGGAGCTCAGAACTAGAGCCAGTACTCCAGACATGGTCTCACAGAGTGGGGAGAACCTCCCTTAACCTACTGGCCATGCTCTTCTTCATATACCCCATTGCTCTTCTTTCCATCAACAGACAACAAAGTTCACAAATGCTCTGGATATACCTGTGGAGTTTGTTACAAAGAATGTGAAGCTGAGGGGGAAGTTGCATCATATCACAGAGAAAGGTCTGGAGGTTGAACACGTTCCCATCAGCATTCCTCTCCTCACATCCATACAGAGAAAATGTAAGTGAAACAAGGTGAAGAACAAAGGCAGAAATGAAACATTTGTCTTAGTGTGGCAACAAGAACAGGAGGAACCAGCTGGAGAGGGAGGGAGAAGGTACAACTCTAGTGGGAAAGTGGGAAAGCTTAAAGAGACTTGGGCAGAGTTTGCCAATACAATCATTGTGTTAATTGGTGTCACTATCCTGATAGCTTCCTGGCAGCCAAAGGCTTGAGAAGTGGAACTGTGTGAACCTCATGAGGTTCAGCAAGGCCAAGTGCAAGGTCCTGCACCTGTGTCAGGGCAGTCCTTGGTATCAGTCAAGGCTGGGCATGAAGGGCTGAAGAGCAGCCCCATAGGGAAGGACTTAGAGTTACTGGGGAGTGCCAAGCTGGAGAAGAGCTGGCACCGAGCGATGCCAGCCCAGTCCCAGCCTGTGCTGGGCTGACCCCCAGCAGTGTGGGCATGAGAAGCAGGTAGGGGATTCTGCCCCTCTGCTGTGCTCTGCTGAGACCCCCCCCCTGCAGTGCTGGGGGCAGCTCTGAAGTGCTCAGCAGACAGGGCTAGAGGAGGCCACAGCAGTGCTGGCAGGGCTGGAAGGGCTCTGCTATGAGGCCAGGCTGGCAGAGTTGGGGTTGCTCAGTCTGGAGAAGAGAATGCTCCAGGGAGACCTTCTGGTGGCCTTGCAGTGCTTCAAGGGGCCAAGCAGAAGGCTAGGGACAGACCTTTGAGAGGGCCTGTTGGGACAGGACAAAGGGTGATGGTTTGAACCACAAGAGGGAAATTCAGACTGAAGAGATGGGAGAAAAGTTTGACATTGAGGGTGCTGAGACTCTGGCCCACGTTTCACAGATAGATGGGGGCATGCCCCATCCCTGCAACCATTCCAGGTCAGGTTATTTGGGCTGTGAGTTATCTACTGTAGTTGTAGATGTCCCTGCTGACTGCAGGTGGTTGGACCAGATGACTTTGAAAGGTCCCTTCCCACCCAAACCAGTCTGTGGTTCTGCGAGGCTATTATTTGCTTTCATGGCTCATCTGCTTCCTGGCAAAACGACTCTGCTGGGAACAGGCTTTTATTTAGGGATGAAGATCTGGCAGCAATGTACAAGCCCATTGTCATGGACAGCTTTTCTGTCACTTGGCACAGGCTGTCCATCAGCTCTGAGTCACACTCTCGCTTTGCAAATCAATACCTGCAGGCCCTGGTGCTTCTTGCCTATTGTTTGTGCCCCTTCAGATAAAAGGGCAGTGACTGATAATGGAAACAGTTCCACCTGTGTGCAAAATCAGCCAAGGCAGCTCGATTCACTCCTGCAAGCTTGAATGCATTGTATTTTTTTCTGAAGGGGGAGATGAGACCAAATATTTTCTCTGTGAATAAATAGTGTTTTGGGGAACTAATGTGGTTTGGTTTTCCTTGGGTTGAGTTACTCCATGGGAGTAAATTTATAACCAGCAGGTGAGGGTCTATGCAAAGCATCAGGTTTCCTCTGGTGCAAGCAGTAACCAAAGTTCTTTCTTTCTCTAACCAGGGCAATCCAAAGGTCTTCTGCTGGTGAGGCTTGCTGGAGTGGAGTTGGCTCCCAGTGGCATGGCCTGGTTACAGCAGGAGCTGAAACCCAAACAGATCATCTGGTTCCAGCTTCTGGGAAGGGAGGAGCTGGCACTCGAGTGCCTTGTGTTAGTAAATAAGGTGAACGGTGTCAGACATGGTCTCTGCAGTTTTGAGTTAGTGCTTAGGCAGTTCAGTCACCTCAGGGCATTGAAGGAATGCATCCAGGATTTATGTATGAAATGAATTTTAGTTGTAGTTGGAAATGGGATTTCAAGGGCAGCCTTTCTGCAGGCTGGTCCACTGGCACTGGTGGGGCCATGCTGTGGTCAGTCAGCACATGGTGCTGTGGTCAGTCTTGGGGCACTCTACAGCAATGACACTGAGGTGCTGGAGTGGGTTCAGGGAAGGGCAGTGCAGCTGGTGAAGGGTCTGGAGAACAGGGCTGGGGAGAAGCAGCTGAGGGAACTGGGGATGTTTAGCCTGGTTAAAAAAGAGGAGGCTGAGGGAGACCTCATTGCTCTCTATGACTCCCTGGAAGGGGGTTGGGGTCAGTCTCTTCTCCCGAGAAACAAGAGGCAGGACAAGAGGAAATGCCTCAGGATTCACCAGGTGAGGTTTAGACTGGAGGTGAGGAACAATTTCTTCACTGAAACAAGCTCTCCAGGGAAATGATTAAGTGACCTGGAGGCATTTATAAGATGTATAGATGTTGTGCTGAGGATGACTTGGCAGTGCTGGGTTAACTGTTAGACTTGATCTTAAAGGTCTCTTCCTGTGTTTGTGTGACACAAGTGTGCTTCTCTGTCAGTGCTAGAGTGTGTCATTTACAGTGAGGCTGGGGAGGTACTGGAGCAGCTTCTCCAGGGAGGTTGTGCCTGCCCCCTCCCTGGAGGTGTTCAAGGCCAGGTTGGATGAGGCCTTGAGCAACCTGGGCTGGTGGGAGGTGTCCCTGCCAGAAGAGATGTCTCCAGAGTGGTTGTGGAGGCTCCTTCTCTGAAGGCTTTCCAGCCCTGTCATCTGGATGTGTTCCTGTGTGCCCTGAGCTAGATTGTATGATCCTGCTCTAGCAGGGGGGTTGGACTCAATGATCTCTTTGGGTCCCTTCCAACCCTTAACATCCTGTGAGCCTGCCCATGGCAGGGGATTGGAACTGGATGATCTTTGAGATCCTTTTTCAACCCAACCCATTCTATGAATCTATGATTTACTTCTGATTAGGGAGATACTGAGTCCATCAAATGTTCTGTGACAAATGTGTTGCACAAGTGTTGGGTTTTAAGTTAGCTGGACTGCTCTTAACTTTTAAGTCTCCTAGTGAGTAGATCTAGCCAGAAGTAAAGCTTGCACCTCAGAGGTTTCACACCTAAGCCCCCCGTTTCAAAGGTGAATCTCATCTTTATCCTGCCTTTTTATAGGGGCGATTCCTCAGTGTGTGCTTAAATGAAGAGATCTTGAGGCAAGGGCTTGGCAGGACAGTGCCTATTGAAGGGCTGCCTCACGACTCCCACCTCTACTGGAAACTTCACAGAAGGCTCCTTCGAGCAGAGTTTAAGGCCTTGAAGAAACATAAAGGAATATGGCAAGAAGAAAGCTACTATGAAAGAATTCGAGATCGGATCAGCAGCAACAAAGTGGTGCAGACACTGAAACAGTTTGTGAGCTGGTTAAGAAACACAGTGTGAAGGTGAAAAGGGAGGCTTGGGTGGAGAAATGCCAGGCATTTACAATACATCTTTTAGCTCAAGCAGAAGGCTATGATCAAAACCACTTGCCCTGGTTTTGAGGGTCCCTGTCTAGAGCAGAAACTCCAGGAAGTTTCCTAATGTCACATTAAAGTGCGTATGGGGCTGGATTTTGATAGTCATACAAAAGCCAGGGGTTCAAATGTTCTGAAGCCAAACTTTTCCACATTAATATCTTAAACTGATTGTCCAGTTTGCTTCTGGTCAGAGCAGTGGGCAGTCCAGTTTTTGAAAGAGCTGCAGGGTGTTAGCTTACTGCCCTGAATGCTTCTCTGCTGCAGCTTATTGCTGTAACTCAGTTTCTAGAGCTGTTGGGGATGTGTTTGTTCAAGAGCATTTTTGCTTGAATTCTATTCTCATGCCACTTGTGTGGATAATTTGTGGGTTAAAAAAAAAAATCGTTCAGCTTGAATAATGACTTGCATTGTTAGTGACATAAAAGGTAATTTGTCATGGCTGATCTTAAGAAGCTTGATAAGGTCACAACAATTAAAGTTTCTTGGAAGAAAAAGTCACTTGGTGGATCAAAGAATAAAAAAAAGCATCCAAGCTTTTGGGACAACATTCAATGGAAGAGGAAAAACTTCAGCCTTTTTTTTTTTTTTTTTTTCCTTTTGTTTTTATAAATTCCTAAAATNNNNTTTTCCTTCTGATTCTATAAATGCCTAAAATTAGCTGCAAATAAAATTAAATTTCCAAAGAGGGACCACCCTGTGCCAATAAATCCTTGGTTTATTTTTGCAACCACTGTTAAGTATTATTTATTTTGTACATAGAATAAAGAGTGAATTTCTCATGTCTGCTGTTACATGGTTTATATATCAAGCACTTGACCTTTGTTTAACCTCCCCCAGTCCAAATATTTATTTAAAAGTGAAGTGTTTTACAGATTTTCTTTCTTTCTGGTTTGATTCCTTGCCAATCAAATCCAGGGAGAAGAGTAATAAGAAATATATCTTCCAACCTGAGCATTGCTTCTCTGACATTTCTAGGGGGCTATGGTTTGTTTTTTGTTTTTTTTCCTTCAAGTCAGCAAATTGTGAATTCTGAGATCCTACAACACACACACACACAAAATCAACCAACCTAAAACTCAACAAAAAAGACAAAGCTTGTCAGTGTCTTTACTACTTTTGTAGCTCAAAGTTTACTTTTAACCCCAAACTACAATCTTAGTGCTTCTCATGGAGGTCTGCAGGTGTGTTCCTGGTACATTTGGTAAGTAGAAAACTTTCAAAACTCAGCATAATTGTGCAGTTAGAAGGAGGGGGTTTTTTTGCTGTAATAGTTGGACTTTGCACTTCAAGTTTGTGACTGAGTCCTAGGAGGATTTATCACCAAAACTTCACTGTAAAGCTGAGAGAAATATCTTAGGAAACCACATTTTGAGCAAGCAGAGGTGAAGTGTGGGTGAACATGAATCAAGTTTCCCCCCTTTTAACCTTAAATTAAGGTTTAAGTTAAATATTAAGGTTCAGGAAAACCTTTTTTTTTTCTTTTTTTTTTTTTCTTCTTTTTTTTTAAATTACAGCACAGATTAGATTGTGGTTTATAAGGATTTGTTGCTTTTGTTTTTGCTATAAGGATTTGTTTGCTTTTGTGTCATAGAATCAGAGACTCAAGGTTGGAAGAGACCTCCAAGCTCACCCAGCCCAACCTATCAACCAGTCCTATCCAATCAACTAGACCATGGCACTAAGTGCCCCATCCAGGCTTTTCTTGAACACCGAACCGAAGTCAAGGAAGCCTCACCTTACTTTTTACTAATTATTCATGTTCCCTTCCCTGTGTTGGTGGCAGTGAGATGAAAAGAGAAATAATTTTAAAAGGAACTACAGAGAGGGACATCCACATCTGTAAATTCATTCAGGATTCTCTTTTCATGATTGCTGCACAAGACAAGTTTTGGTGGTGTGCTTTTTACTACAGTCCTCAGAATACAAACAGGAGAAAGGTGTGGACGTGGCACTTGGGGGCATGGTTTAATGGCCGTGGTGGTCTTAGTCTGATGGTTGGACTTGATGATCTTGGAGGTTTGTTTTTTTTAACTGAAACAATTCTGATTCTATAAGCAGCTTTATGCACAGAATCGGGCTATAACAGACAGCACCCGTCTCACAGGAGCACGACTTAGTACTGCGGGCTTTGAGATTGCAGTGACAACCGGTTTCTGGAGAGTCAACTTCTCTAATTGTTTGTTAACGCTGTTTTCCTTATCGTCCTCAGCTTATCTCTTTGAAAAAACAACAACAACGCAGCCTCCCCCTCTCCAAAAATAAGCACACCGCAGTTCAAAGCTGTGCTTTCCATCTGTGCAAGGCTTGAGAGCTTGCAGATCTTGTCTCCGTGGGAGGCCTGTCTATTGACAAACTTGTAACAGGAGGAGAAACAAATAGCTCTGCAGAGCCGAGCTGGGGAGCCGGCCGGGAGGTTGGGGGAGAAAAAAAGCACTTCTCTCCCTAACACAAAACCGCCCCATGCTGCCTCTGAGGAGCACTGTCCCCCTCCTTTAGGCACCGCAGCAATGCAGGCAGGAGCGTTTCCAAGCAGAGGATATAGCTCTTTTGTGATGAGGAATAAAGACAATTATCAAACTGCTTGGCTTCTGCGGCTTTGCCTCTGCAACTCTGAAGAAGCTGTGAGCAACGCAACGTCTTAAAAAGATCATAGGCAGGGAGAGGAAATGCCTCCAAATGGCCCAGCAAGGAAAGCCTCTTCGGCGTGGCACAGGCTCTTTATTGCGGGTGAGGCATGCAAGGCAAATGGTTGTCATAAACACGGGCAGCCTTCCTGAGAGCCCACCCAAAAGCAGCGGGCATGGTGCTGTCAGTGTCCCCTCCTGACAGACCAAGAAGCAAAGCCTTGCTGCCGCGGTGCCATGGGTGCCTGGGCTGGCTGCTCCCTGCCACGCTCCCTGGGACAGGGCAGGCAGCACAATCCCCTTCCCGGTTTGTGCCTCTTGTCCATCACAACATCCAGCTCCTTGCAGCACTCTGCCGGAGCTCACACCGGCTGGGTCCCTATAAAACAACCTCGGACACACATTGGAGCACCAGATACAAAAAGGTATCATAGAACTGTTTGGGTTACCTTAAAGACCATCGAGTTCCAATCTACCTGCCATGGGCAGGGGCAGGGACATCTTCCATGCAGAGTTTTAGACTTCAGCTCCTCACGCCAGGAGAAAGCCCAGAGCTTGTTGTGGCCATCAGTAAAATCAGAGAACTGTTGGTTGGGAAGAGTTCTTTAGGATCACTCAGTCCAGTCGTTCAGCCAGCACTGCCAGCTCACCACTAAACCATGTCCCTCAGCACCACATCTTCGAAACCCTCTCTAGGGATGGAAACTCCACCACTGCCTGGGCAGCGTGGCCCAGGACTCGACAGCCCTTTCGGAGAAGAAATTCTTCCTCATATAGACCCTAAACCTCCCCTGGGGCAACTTGAGGTCGTTTACCCTTGTCCTAGCATTTGTTGCCTGGGAGAAGAGACAAACCCTGCCTCACCCCAACCTCCTTTCAGGGAGTAGCAGAGAGCCAGAAGGTCTCCCCTCGCCCCCCTCTTGCGCGGGTCCCCTCAGCCCCTGCTCACCATCCCTGTTCTCCAGACCCTTCGCCGTACCTCCAGGCGACCAGAGCCGTATAAGTACAGGTTGTCGCTTCCCTGCCGTTAGCTGCCGTTAGCCCGCGCAGGTGAACAGCTCTCGAAGAGCTCACCGGAGACTTTTCCGCGGCGGGGAGGAAAACAACCCAAGTTTAAAATCCTCTGTCCTGGGGCCTCAGGCCCGCTCGGGGGACGGTCCCCGAGTGCGAGAGGGGCGGCGAGGAGCGGCCTCGCCTCACAGCAGGTGCGGCGCTGCCGGCGGTTGCCGCCGTCCCGCGGCGCGCTGAGGGGCCAGGGCCGTCCCGCCCCGCGCGTCTCCATGACACCCGCCGCCGGCGGGGCGAAGGTGAGCCTGAGGGGCCGCCTGGCCGCCTCACTGATCACCGCCGCTCGCTTCAGGCATCCCCAGTCCGAGGAGCTCTGTGAGTCCCGCCGTGAGGAC
>VWZE01026267.1:35552-51778 GCA_013396675.1 Eubucco bourcierii
CAAATAAAAATACAGAACCCCAAATCAATGCAAACAAACAAAAACAACAATAACAAAAACCCACACAAAACAAACCAAATCCAAAAGGTTTCAAGAGTCTTGTTCTGAAAGGTGAAGGAACACCTGCATATAACACTTCTGGAAAGGGAAACAGGGTTCAACCCTCAAGTGAGACCCCTAAGTTAGAGGCAATACAGTGTGTGGGAAGAAAATGTGGATTTTTGGGGAGAGGGGGAGACAGCAGTGCATGCATGCTGATAATCTTCCTGTTGTTTAAATGTTAGCTCACTGGGATGAGCTTGAGATGTCACTTTTGGCTTCTCTCTCTTTTTTTTTTTTTTTTTTAACTCTGAAGGAAAGTTTTTCTAGGTTTAAAAATGCCAGTAGGCTGTTAGAGAACAAAAAAAAAAAAAAAAAAAAGTTTTATCAGTCCCAGATGAATGATTTGTGTGAAATGATCTGATCAGTGGCAGTTTTCTGCTGCCTATTGTCTCTAAAAACGGGGATCAGCTGGTGGCTTCGGATGGAGCCCTGCACAACTCATTATTCCAACAATACTGGCTCAGCTTGGGAGGTTGCCTAGGGAATTAATTTAATGCTTCTTGTCCTTTCACCCTTTGAGGCGGGTGTCTCACGCTGACTTTGATCCAAAATCACCAGCCTTTGGAAAGGAGAATACAATTTTCACCTCCAGAAAAGCAGAGGAGAGGCAAACCCCCCACCACCACCACCCTGTTAGCAGATCCCAGTTTTGCACGAGTCAATCTGTAATTTAAAACAAACACCCGTGGCAATAAAACAAGTTCTCTGATAAGCATCAAAACACAGAATGAAATCAGGTCCTCTCTATTCAATATTTAGCTTCTCCTTATTTCTGGGGAAGGCTTTCACCCTGAAGCTGTGTATTTCTGTTGGCTCTGCAGAGTAATCTTTTTTAGAAAACCAGAATGGTTTCCCTTTAATGAAATCTGAATAATTATTTTGCATTTAAAGTGTCAGCCAATATCCAATTTAAATTGCTAACATAGATGGCACAGGTTAGGTAGCTCGGAGAGGGTTTGGAGATCTTGGGCATCTGGAGACAGGGCTGTGAAGGTCAGGAGCAGGCAGCAGGGAAGACCTCCTGGGTGACTCTCATCGCTGGTAAAAAGGGATTGATTTTTGCTAGAAGCACTGCTGGTTAGACTTTGGTACCAGCAGGAAGAGCAGCTGTGGGTCCTGCTCTCAATGCCAGCTTGAGCAATCTTCTGCCAGGACCACAGATACTACACAGGGTGGCATGGTGTGTTGTTTTGCGCTTTTTTTTTTTTATGTTTGTTTGTTTGTTTGCTTTTTTGTGGTTTTCTTTTTGTTTTTGTTGTTGTTTTGCTTGTTTTTTTGTTGTTGTTATGTTTGGGTTGTTTGGTTTTGTGTGGGTTTGGTTTTTTTTTTTTTGGTGGTGTTTATTTGTTTTGGGGTTTTTTTTGTTGTTGTTGTTGGCCTTTTGTTTGCCCTTCATGGTTTTAAGGTGTTTAAAGAATCCTGAGTGTTAAAGAAATACCACAAAACACCCCAAAATGTGGAAAGCAGAGGCCTGTTAGAGACCTCCTGTTTTGTCTTTAGTAGGGGAGCTTTTCCTGCCTGTGCCTTCAAAGGAGGTAAGACTACCACGCTTAATCCGCTTGTTGGGTTTAAAGAAACTCCTTTAATTCTTGATGTTTAATTCTTGAGGTGAGGTAAAGGTGCTTTATGAGCACAGTTCTTAGGGTGTTTTCCTCCTGACACACCAGGATGCAGAGCATTTCTGGGTACTGATGGTGGCTGCTGAAGTGGAAGGGTGTTGGAACAGTCCCTGCCCAGCAAAGCATAGTTCCCTGGGGCACTGGAGATTAATTAGTTGAAACCACTGGGTCTGAACTGCATTGGGGATCAGTCTGGCTTTGCTTCCAAAGCAGGAGGTGCTGTTGAGGTTGAACAGTCTTAATGCAGGCTGATCTAATTGCCAGGATTGGGAGGTGTGTGTGGAACTGGTTTTGCTTTCCCCTTTTTTTGTTTATTTTAGGAATGGTTTGTGTTTTGTAGTAAAGGTGGCTTTCTTGTTCCAGCTCTGTGGACACAGAGACCATTATCATCACTCCAGAGATCTGAGCTTGCGCTCTACTTTCCTGAGTCAGAACCACAGACTGGTTTGGGTGGGAAGGGATGTTTCAAGGTCATCCAGACCAAAGACATCTGCAACTAGAACAGGTTGCTCGCAGCCTCAGACAGCCTGACCTGGAATGATTCCAGGGATGGGATGTCCCAACCAGGAATGGAGCATCTATCACCACTCTGGGAAGCCTGGGAAAGGCTCTCACCACTTTCAGTGTCAAAAAATTCTTCATTTTCTCCAGCCTGAATCTCCTCCTTTCAGTTCAAACCATCACCTTTTGTCCTGTCGCAACAGACACTGCTTAAAACTGTCCCCAGCTTTCTGCTCAGCCCCTTGAAGCACTGAAAGGCCACCAGAAGGTCTCCCTGGAGCCTTCTCTTCTCCAGGCTGCACAACCCCAACTCTGCCAGCCTGGGCTCACAGCAGAGCCCTTCCAGCACTGCAGGGAGGGCTCAACAGAGCACAGTATAGGGGCAGAATCCTCTTCCTGCCCCTGCTGCTCACACTACTGGGGGTCAGCCCAGGATGGGCTGGGGCTGAGCTGGCAGCACTCAGTGCTGGCTCCACAGGGACATGCCCCAGGACTCCCAGGTACCTCTCCTCAGGGCTGCTCTCCAGCCCTTCATTCCCAGAGTTACTTTTGCTGGACATCTGGCTTTACAGAAGGAGCACCTGGTTGTACCTGGGTAGCTGAGAGTGTATCTTTGAGAGAAGGAGAGGCAGACTGGGAGATCCAGAAGGTGAGGAAATACCAACTGCTGCTGCTAGATGCTTATTAAGGTTCCTACAAGGGCAGTGGGAGTGCAGAGGAGGCAGAGGTGGGCAGAGCTGCTGACAGGAAGCAGCCACCTGTGGCAGTGCTAGAAAAAAAAAAAAAAAAAAANTATTGATAGAAAAAAAAAAAAAAAAAACCAGGACCATGATGCTGGGCAGTGCCTCTCCAATGGCTCAAGTCCTCTGGTGATCCATGCAGAAGTGCTTCAAGGCCCCTTGGCCACGTGTGTTAAAGCAGTGTATCATCTTTGGCCTGTCCACACGAGTCTCTTCAACTTTAAATAACTCAAGGTTGCTTGAGTTGAGAAGCTTCAAGTGGAGACAAGCTGCTGTGCAAAGCTGTCCATGCTCCATTACTTGACTTATTGGAGCTGACACAGAGTTCATGTACCCATGCACACTGAGCATGCCCAAATGTGTCCCAGAGATGGACTGTGGGATGTGTTGACTTCCTGCACAGGTCTAAATCAGGCACTGCTGAACCTCACATCAATGTATTTCCCATGTGCTCTGCTTGGTCTTCATTCCAACCGTGGAATGTTTGCCACTTTGGTAGTGTCCCCACAAGATAAAAGGGAAGAATATTGGCAGTTATCAACTGTGTCAGTTGGTGGCAAACACAAAGGGTCCTGTGGCATTAAATGCCCACTTCTGGTGGGACTGCATATCAATGGCTAAGTAACCAGATCTAGAGAATTCCATCTCCAGTGGGATGACTTATGCTGAACCCAGGCTGGGCAAGGTAGGTGTCTTCTGAAGCTCTGCCCACTGAGCTGCCTGCCCTCCTGGAAATAATTCCTTAAATAGGAGCAAACCCAAATTCCTTTTAGGCTTCTTGAGGAATTGGGGGGGGCGGGGGGGCAAATGCTAATTCCCTTTCAGGGTCTGTTGCCATGGGGAGTCAGTTCAAATCCTTTCTAATGCCTTCCTCAGCAGAGAGTTGTGCTGACACATGCTTTTCAGGACTTCCCAGGAGGAGCTGAGAAGTGACTTGAAACAAAAGCTCCATCAGAACTAACAGCCGCAGGATGGTTAAAGTTTGCTGTCTGTTAGCTGGGGGGAGGAGAGGCAAAGTTGGCTGACATCACTGGGCTGGATGGAGCATCTCTGTGAGGAGCAAAGGCTGAGAGCTCTGTGGCTGGTGAGCCTGCAGAAGCACAACCCCAGAGGGCATCTGAGCAATGCTCAGGAGGAGCTAAAGGCTGGAGACAAGAGTCTGGGGCCAGGCTCTTGTCAGTGGTGCCCAGGGACAGCACAAGGTGCAATGGGCACAAACTGCAACCCAGGAGGTTCTGTCTGAACAGGAGGTTTGGTTTGAGGGTGGTGGAGGCCTGGAGCAGGCTGCCCAGAGAGGTTGTGGAGTCTCCTTGTGTGGAGAGCTTCCAACCCACCCTGGGCATTGTGCTGCTGGGGGCAAGAGTCTGGGGACAGACTCTTGTCAGTGCCCAGTGAAAGGGGCACAAAGGGAAATGAGCACAAACTGGAACACCTCACCTGCCTAAAGGTGACCCTTTGAACAGACAACTTCAGCTTCTAAGAGTTTCCAGCTGCTCCTAGCAAAATCCATGGGAGATTTTTCTTTGCTACCATGCTGGCTTGTACCTTCTGCCCCCCTGAATGCCAGCATTATGCCAGCACAGCCCTTCCGGTGGCCTCATTAGAATATGGAATGGATCTGGCAGAAACAGAAATCAAACAAAAATCTCTTATTTTATTCCTCCTCCTGACCAAGTCCTAGAGAAATGAGAAAAAGGTCAGGTACTGGATGTTTTTTTTCTTCTATTACTGTCAGAAATGTGTGGCCATGGCACATTGGGATGTGGTGTAATGGCTGAGGTGGCATTGGGTTGATGTTGGACTGGATAATCTTAGATAAAATATCTTTGTATATCTTGGATAAAATGTCTTTTCTATGATATTTCTGGATAAAACCTTGCTGTTGGAAAGGGAGTGTAAATATGGGAGCATTTCTAAGCTTTTTGTTTATATGCTTTACATTCTGGCAATTGTCCATACTTTTGTGAAATGGTTTACATCATAGGGAGGTGAAGTTTTAACAGGGTGGCCTGGGTTGGAAGGGACTTCAGGTGACTTAGAGGTCACCTACTCCAACCTCCCTGCCATGGGCAAGGACACCTCTTGACTAGACTCAGCTGCTCAAGGACTCATCCAAACTGACCATGATCACCCCCAGGGAGGAGGCATTCAAAATATCCCTGGGCAGCCTCACCACCCTTGTACTGAAGAACTTCTTCCTCAGATCCAGTCCAAATCTACTCTCCCTCAACTTCAAACCATTCTCTCTTGTCCTGTCTCTAGACACTCACAAAAATTCCCTCTGCAGCCTTCCTGCAGGTTCTCTTCAGGCACTGGCAGGCAGCTCTAAGCTCTCCCTGGAGTCTTCTCCTCTCCAGGCTGCACCCACCCAGCTCCCTCAGCCTGTGCTCCAGACCTTGGATCATCTCTGTGACCCTTCTCTGGCATTGATCCACCAACTCTGCGTCTTCCTTATGCTGGGAATGCCAGAACTTTTCAATCATAGAATCACAGAATGGTAAGGTTGGAAGGGACCTCAAGGATCAGCCAGTTCTAACCCCCTGCCATAGGCAGGGACACTTCCCACTAGCACAGGTCACTCAAGGCCTCGTCCAACCTGGCCTTGAACACCTCCAGGGAGGGAGCAACCACAACCTCCCTGGGCAACCTGTGCCAGTGTCTCACCACCCTCACTGTAAAGAACTTCCTCCTAACATCCAGTCTAAATCTTCCCTCTGCCAGTTCAAACCCATTGCCCCTTGTCCTGTCATTGCAAGACCTTGTCAATAGTCCCTCCCCAGCCTTTCTGTAGCCCCCTTCAGATCCTGAAAGGCTACTCTAAGGTCTCCTGGAAGCCTTCTCTTCTCCAGACTGCAGAGCCCCAACTCTCTCAGTCTGTCCTCATAGCAGAGCTACTGCAGCCCTCTCATCATCTTCGTGGCCCTCAATGGATGAGTTAAGTAAACTCTGGAAAGTATCCACACATCTGTGACACAATTGACACCATAGGTAGGTGAGACTTTGCCTTTTAGGTTATGAGAGCAAGCTGAATTTTGGGGGCCAAGTGTCATTTAGTGTCAGCACTGTGGATCTCTGCTGCAGGCAGCGTGCCCTGCCTGTTCTACGTGTCTCCTGCACTGTTCATGCAGGTTATCTGGAGTGAATGTTGATGTTTGATGATGATTAAGGGGAAGATTTGCACAGATGATGTGTGGGAACCCTGAGAGCCTGGCTTTGTGTGGCAGCTAAATCTAAATCTGCCTAAACTCAGACCAGCTTAAATGCTTAGCAATATTGGGGCAACCTCCAGTGGATTAGGGAAATAAGAACCCCAAGATGGCAGCTGGGTGGATCATAGAATCAAGCAGGTTGGAAGAGAGCTCCAAGCTCACCCAGCCCAACCTAGCATCCAGCTTTACCCAAGCAACCAGACCATGGCACTAAGTGCCCCAGCCAGGCTTGGCTTCAACACCTCCAGGGATGGGCACTCCACCACCTCCCTGTGCAGCCCATTCCAGTGCCAATCACTCTCTCTGCCAAGAACTTCCTCCTAACATCCAGCCTAGACCTGCCCTGGCACAACTTGAGGCTGTGTCCTCTCTTGTTCTGTCCCTGGGTGCCTGGCAGCAGAGCCCAACCCCAGCTGGCTCCAACCTCCCTTCAGGTAGCTGCAGAGAGCAATGAGCTCTGCTCTGAGCCTCCTCTTCTGCAGGCTGCACACCCCCAGCTCCCTCAGCCTCTCCTCACAGGGCTGTGCTCCAGGCCCCTCCCCAGCCTTGCTGCCCTTCTCTGGGCACCTTCCAGCACCTCAACATCTCTCTTGAATGGAGGGGCCCACAACTGGACACAGCACTCAAGCTGTGGCCTAAGCAGTGCTGAGCACAGGGGCACAAGAACCTCCCTGCTCCTGCTGGCCACACTGCTCCTGAGCCAGGCCAGGATGCCATTGGCTCTCCTGCCCACCTGGGCACACTGCTGCCTCATCTTCAGCTCCTCTCTGCCAGCACCCCCAGGTCCCTCTCTGCCTGCCTGCTCTCCAGCCACTCTGTCCCCAGCCTGGAGCACTTCATGGGGTTGGTTGTGACCAGAGTGTAGAACCCTGCACTGAGCCTTGTTCAATCTCATCCCATTGGGCTCTGCCCACCCATCCAGCCTGCCCAGGTCCCTCTGCAGAGCCCTCCTGCCCTCCAACAGATCCACTCCTGCTCCTGACTTGATGTTATCTGCAAACTCACTGATGCTGGACTCAATGCCCTGGTCCAGATCATCAATAAAGCCATTGAACAGGACTTTGCCCAATAAAATATTGCTATGATCTCTTCAGCTCTGATTTTGGAGTCTTAACTGTGGCTGAACTTCACACCCAAGTGGCTACTTGGGTTTGTGGCTACTGTTCAAAAAAAAAGAATGAGAAATGCAGCCCACCCCGTGCAGCAGCTGCTCTCTGAGGGCGCTGTGGTCCTTCCACCAGAAAACTGGTTGCTACTTTCTTTCAGAAGTTTAACCAAAAGATTTGTTGTAGCTACTTTCTTTCAGAAAGTAAAACCCTGGACTGGAAGCAGCAGCTCCTGTTGTAAATGGCTGAAGCCTAGGCAGAAGTTGCTCTTGATGGATGCTGTTAAACTAACCCAGGGGAAATCCTATGGGGTGCTTTTTAAGGTGCCTCAGGGAAATGAAGTTGGTGGGAGCGTAAATGTAGCTGGTTTCACGTTGGTTTCGCGTTGTGTAAACAGAATTGCAAATGACTTGGCTCCCTCTACTCAGTATCTGTCACTTCCCACTATCAGTGTAACAAAGGGCTGAGCCCTTGGGCTTTTGGGAGCATGTTTGAGGAGTGTCCTGGCTTCTTTGATTGCTCTTTGCCGAGGTGCTGAGTGCTGATGGCACCTTTGGAAATGAGAATGATAGAATCATACAATGCCTTTGGTGGGAAAAGACCTTTAAAGTCATTGAGGCTAACCATTCTCCAAGTCTGCCAAGGCCAGTGCTGAGGCACCACAGCTCTGCCTCTCTAAAACACCTTCGGGAATGGAGAATCAACCAACTCACTGAGCAGCCTGTGCCAGTGGCTGAGAACCCTTCTGGGAAAGAACTTTCTTCTGATACCCAACTTAAACCTCCTCTGCTGCAACTTGAGGCCATTTCCTCTCATCCTGTCTTTTATGTAGAGCTTGGTCTGGGTGTTTCTTGATCAGACTCAGTGGTTGTACAGAAGGACCAGCAATCCTGTCTGGGCAGCCCTCACTTTGTTCTTGAGGTGTGCAAGTACATCTTTTGCTAACTCTCAAATGTAGGGTCAACCAGTGAACTTCTTGGACTGCCACCTCACTACTCTCCAAGAAAGTTCCAAGTTGGATCTGTACCTTGATTTCATAGAGTCATAGAGTGGCCTAGGTTGGAAGGGAATCATCAAATCATAGAATGGTAAGGTCGGAAGAGACCTCAAGGATCAGCCAGTTCCAACCCCCTGCTGTAGGCAGGGACACCTCCCACTAGCACAGGTCACTCAAGGCCTCCTCCAACCTGGCCTTGAACACCTCCAGGGAGGGAGCAGCCACAACTTCCCTGGGCAACCTGTGCCAGTGTCTCACCACTCTCACTGTAAAGAACTTCCTCCTAACATCCAATCTAAATCTCCCCTCTGCCAGTTCAAACCCATTGCCCCTTGTCCTGTCATTGCAAGACCTTGTCAACAGTCCCTCCCCAGCCTTCCTGTAGCCCCCTTCAGATACTGGAAGGCTACTATCAGGTCTCCTGGAAGCCTTCTTTTCTCCAGACTGCAGAGCCCCAACTCTCTCAGTCTGTCCTCATAGCAGAGCTGCTGCAGCCCTCTGAACTTCTCTGTGGCCTCCTCTGGACTGGCTCCAACACTTCCATGTCCTTCTTGTGCTGGGGGCTCCAGAACTGCACACAGGACTCCAGATGATCACCTCCTCCTATCTCCCTGCCATGAGCAGGGGCACCCCTTAACCAGACTTGGCTGCTCAAGGACTTATCTAACCTGGCATTGAACACCTCCAGGGAATGGACATCCACAACCTCCCTGGGCAGCCTATTTCAGAGTCTCACCACCCTCATACTGAAGAACTTCTTTCTAAGTTCTAGTTCAAACCTATTCTCCATCGGTTTCAAACCTTTCTCCCTTGTCCTGTCTCTAGGCACTCTCATGAAAGTCCCTCTGCAGCCTTCCTGTGGGATGCCTTCAGGGACTGGAAGGCATCTCTGAGGTATCCCTGGAGCCTTCTCTTCTCCAGGCTAAACAACTCCAGCTCCCTCAGCCTTGGTTCTTGTCCTGTCTGCAACAACTGGCAGCTAGCTGGGTGCACAGGATCGCAGTCAGCAGCCATTTCAGTGCCCTCACCACCATCACAGCTGCCAGATTAAAGACCAGGGCTTCTGTGGCTGGGATATTCCTGCTACTTGGTGCTGGCCAGATGGTCCTTCTGTCCTCTTAAGCAGATGTGTCTCCTAGGAGCATTAGAGTGCTTTCTGCCTCTGGCTGCAGCTAATACAGCATTAGTTCCAGTCACATACTTAGTGTGCCCTTTGCTTGACTCTCTATCGCTCTTCTCTCTTCTAACCTTATTTATTTATTTATTATTTAATCATCATTATCATAATTATCATCATCATCACCTTCATTCTTTCATTTTGTTCTTTCATTTTATTTTTTCTCTTCATTCTTTCATTTCCTTTTAATTCTTTTCATTCTTTCTTTTCTTTTCTTTTCTTTTCTTTTCTTTTCTTTTCTTTTCTTTTCTTTTCTTTTCTTTTCTTTTCTTTTCTTTTCTTTTCTTTTCTTTTCTTTTCTTTTCTTTTCTTTTCTTTTCTTTTCTTTTCTTTTCTTTTCTTTTCTTTTTTATTAATTCTCCCTCTAAGTAACTTGAGGCATCTGAGCTGCTTTTAATGTAAAACTTATCACTGACTACTCTCTGCATCAGGTGCAAGTTTGTGAAACCTGGAGCCCTCCAAACAATGTTTTGTGGGCTTGCTTTTCTGTGGAAGGCAGAACTGCCAGGCACACCTCCTTTTTTGCTTATAAAACCTCTGCTGGAACTCTTCACACTGTCTGGTTTTTTTGCCACACTATTTTGTGCTAAGGGAAGGAAGGGATACAAGTTTTATAAAGCATCACATGCTCAGTGGTTTTGTCAGAGGGAAGTGAGCTGCAGTGTCTGTGCTGCTGTTAGGAAGGATTCCCTGTGTCTGATTGACTTCAGACCCTTATCTGGTAAGTGCTTCAGAGACACAACTGGGAGAGGGTAGCTCAGGAGGTGAGCTCAGCAATCTCCACCCTGTACACATCTCACTTAACTACCTGTCAATCTGCTTTCAAGAGAGCTGTGTAGCAGGACTCTGACCAGTTCCTCTGCAGTGCTAAATGGACTAGTGCTTAATACCCTCTTCACATCTGGGGCCTACTCAGTGTCCAGGTTGAATACTGCAGAAAAATGTTCAGGTCATGCTGCTGCTCTCTCTTTATTGCTAGCCTTGGCAGGCAGAGCTGAGAACCTGCCACAGAATGGTTTGGGTTGGAAGGGACCCTCAAAGGTCATCTTCCAAGGCCAAGCCTCCTGCACTCAGCAGAGACATCTCCCACTAGAGTAGGTTGCTCAGGACCACATCCAGTCTAGCCTTGAATGTCTCCAGGGATGGGGTCTCAGCCACATCCCTGGGCAACCTGTTCCAGTGCCACCACCCTCACCGTGCAGAACTTGAGGTTCCAACTCAACACAAGGGAGAACTTCTTTGCTGTAAGGGTCCCAGAGCACTGGCACAGGCTGCCCAGAGAGGTTGTGGAGTCTCCTTCTCTGAAGCCTTTCCAGGCCTGTCTGGATGTGTTCCTGTGTGCCCTGAGCTGGATTGTCTGGTCCTGCTCTGGCAGGGGAGTTGGACTGGATGATCTCTTTGGGTCCCTTCCAACCCCTGACATCCTCTGATCCTGTGAAGTTCCTTGTAGTGTCCAACCTAAATCTCCCCTACTCCAGTTCCAAACCACTGCCCTCATCCTATCCCCAGAGCACCTTCTAAATAATCCCTCCACAGCCTTCCTGTAGGTCCCCTTCAGATATTGAAATGCAGATTCCAGCTGAACTCCAAAAGAAAATGTTTCCCCATGAGAACAGTCAAACCCTTGAGTCACCTCCCAAGGGAAGTAGTGGATTGCCTTTCACTGGACAGTTAGTTTTAAGGCTCTGCTTGGGAGGGTGCTGGGCCAGCTCATTTCAGCTCTACTGTTACTTAGAAGGCTTGGACCAGACAATGCTTGGTGTCCTTTCCAACCTGGCATTCTGTGAGTCTGTGAAGACACAGCTGCTTCGTGTTGCTGTGTTCCTGCAGACCACAGGATGTGCTCCCTTGCTCAGCTTACACCTTAACAGACTTTAGCCAGATATGAAGTCAATGGATTTTTACCACACTCCAATAACATCTCATCACCAGGGTAGTGAAGCACCAATCAATCACTCTACCTCTTGGAATGAAGGTGCCAGGCTGGGGGCTGAACCTGCAGGAATTTGGCTTGTGAGTGATAGCCCTGAGCTGAGAAACCTGCAGAGAAGAAATGGTAGGAGTGTGCTCATCTCTCTCTTTCTGAGTTGGTAGTGTTACCAAGTAGGCTCATTTTTGAACTCAGATTTATTTCTGCTCAGGATTTTTGTGCTTTTGGGGCCAAAAATGGTTTGTTTTGGTTTTCTTTTTGTTGTTGTTGGTTTTGTTTGTTTATTTTTTTGGTTCTTTTGGGTGGCACAGTCCTTTCCTACTTAAACATCATGATATGCTTACTGGCACTTTGTAATCATACAGCTTATTCTACATGTATACAGCTACATATATAAGCTTATTCTACATGTATGAAAAAAAAAATAGTTGGACCAGGTGATCCTTGAGGTCCCTTTTAACCTGGCATTCAGTGAAAATATATTCCCCAGTTATCACATTTTGATCTATGCCATCAAATGTTCTTTCAAGTGTCGTTGCAATGGCACAGATTTGTGTGCAGTGGAGTTCCCAAGTGCATGTAGATTTCAAATGCTGGTATTTGGCCCAAAGCATGCCCTTAGTTGGGGGTTTTGTTTGTTTTTTTTTTTTTTTTTTTTGCTGTGTACAATACAGTAAGGCATGATCTTGGCCGGGCTCTGGCAGAGCTCTGTGAGGGAGAAAGCAACTCACTTTGAGGGCCATTCAGAGAAGTGCTGCTGTTCCTGAGGAGGGTTTTCTTCCAGCCTGTTTGTGTCAGCTGCTGCAGCCACTTTGGGATTCTGCCTTCATCCCCGAGGTGCCAGGGAGAACCTTTGTTCTGTGGGGCCACCGCGGTGTGGGAGAACCCTTTGTGCAAGGACAAAGGAGTATTGTATGGGCATGAGGCACGAAAGGGAGGGGAGAGGGCTGAAGGGTTTCTTTCACTGCTCTCTACCTCTCGACATTTTCCCCATAAATCTCTCCAGTGATACCAGTTCCTTGTGGGAGCTGAGATAAGACCTCTTTGTACTTTGTGCACGTTCCTGGTGATGAATATTTGATGGGCTTTTCTTAATTAACATATGATGCCACTTGTATTTTTTACAACCTAAAGCAAAAAGCCTGGCCGTAGGCTGGGCCATGGTGGAGGATTTATTCCTACCCTTTAAGAGTAGCTAACAGCTTGTGCCTTGCTAATTAGTGCTGGAAGTGTGGCCCTGGTTATGCCAAGCTGTAATGAAGGCTCTTGGCTGGCAAGGGCAGAGGGCCAAGACATGTAGAAGGCAAAGTTTGGCAGAGGTAGCCAGTATCAGTGCTTAGCTTTCCAGATCGGAGTGAAATCTGCCTGTGGTGTAAACAATACCCGGGCCATACCCCAAACACATTCTGGGATCGAGACTGAGATAGTTGGGGGATGGAACAAAACAGAAACAGGCTTTTTTGGCTCACACCTGCAGCAGATTGTTCAGACCATCTCTCCTCCCCACAGAGGCACCTGCAGAGAGGCAAATCCCATGGCTGCAACAACAGACTCCTCACAAACCTGCAGCAGAAATGCTCTAGATGCCGCTGAAGCATTTCCCTCTCTTTTGTCAGAGGCCTGGCAGCCCTGGCACATGAGGAAAGGCAGAGAGCTGGGTTTGTTCAGCCTGGAGAACAGAAAGCTTAGGGGAATGCCTTGCCACCATGAACCAGGACATAAAGGGTGGCTACCAGAAGGATCAAGACTCTTTTTGCAAGGAGTCCCATGGAAAAGACCAGGAGTGATGGGGACCCAAGGGACTGCATTTGGCACAGTTCTCCAGGTCCTTCTGCTCCCTTACAGCTGAGCACAGTGATTGGATCCCAGAAAATTGGATTGAAGCTTGAGGAAGGGGGATTGAGGCTAGATATCAGGAAGAAATTCTTTATAGTAGGGTGGGGAGGCACTGGCACAGGTCACCCAGGTCGGTTGTGGAGCACAGAAGCACAGAATGTGATCAAAGATCATATTCTGTGCTTCTCTGCTCCACAACCTCCCTGGAGGTGTTCAAGGTCAGACTGGATGAGACCTCGAGGAACCTTGGCTAATGGGAGGTGTCCCTGGCCATGGCAAGGGGTTGGAACTGGATGATCTTCAAAAGTTCCTTCCAACCCAAACCATTCTATGAATCTATGCATGGGGAAGGGGAAAGGTTCTGCAGATCCTCTTCCCTTAGAGCTGAGCACAGTTATTGGATCCCAGGAGATGAACTGGTCATGAAGAGGAGTTTGAGTCCTGTTGGCTGTGACTTAAGAAGCCTTCTTTTCCTTTTTGTTTTCAAATCTCTTGAGCAAGACACCTCTGTGTTCCTCTACAGAGCTGTCCTGGGGGCATTACCATGGTACAGTGGTCTTTCACTGGGTGGGGGAAGTAGTTATGAAGTTTCCCTGGCAGTAGCTTCATGAGGAGGCTTCAGTGGCATTGCCCTTACATCCTGCTACTGGATAAAGAGTTGGAACTCCGTGTGCCAAGTGTGGGTGAGAAAGCAGCTGGGCTGACCACAGCTAAGGTGGGAGGGAGATAAAATGGGAGACCAAAGCAGGCTTGTAACAGGAAGTAGGATATGGATTGATCAGCATCTTGAACTTGGTAAAAGAACAAAGAGAGAAGGATCCAGTGGAAGGATTTGATGTCAGGACAGGAGATCAAGGAGTCTGTGGGGGATTTGATTTATTTTTTTTTTTTCCCAGCAAGAAGTGTCAAGGTGGCTTCAGCCGCTGGATTGGCCTTTGCTTGGCTGTGCCTTGCTGTGCCTTTCTGTTTTAACTGTTTTGTGGATGTTGTTGGCTGAATCCAAGGAAAATTGGTTATCCAGGGCTTGGCATAGCAGAGCTCTGGGGTCCTGTGTCCAAGTACACCACTTTCTGTTCCCAGCATTTGTTGGTGAGAGCATCTGCAGCAAATCGCCCATAAATGCTTTGATGGCCTTGGCTCTGGTGCTGCTGAAAACACAGGAGGACAAAACTGCTCCTGTGCTGGTGCAGGGAGTCTTAGGCTGGGTAGGCAAAGAGGGAAGGCAGGAGCCAGCATGGATCTGTGCAAGGAAGGGTTGCAGTGGTCCCACAGGAAGAACTCTGCAGGCTGCCTGTGAAGTGTGCAGTGGCTCAGAGATGAGTCCCACTCTTCCTCTCCCATTCTGCACTGGGGGGTTCTGCCCACTGGTGAAGACATTTGGCTAGGCAGCCATCAAGGAGGGGCATTCAGGCTCTCAGATGCTCTGGTTGTGCATCAGGGTGTCCTCAGGTGGTGGGATTGGCCAGGAAGAGTGTTACACAGACTTGCAGAATGGTAGGGGTTGAAAGGAACCTCTGGAGAAAAAGTCCAAGCCCCTGCCAAGGCAAGCATTGGTGCTCTGAGACCATCTCTTTCCTGGGCAAAGCTGGGATCCTTTGGGGCTGGAGGACATTAACTGTGCATGGCTGATGAGACTGTGTCCCCTCAAAGGTGCTGTTCAAGCAGCCTGGCCCCAGGACAGTTCATCTCAGGCTCCCATGGGTCAATGAACACCAAGGGCAGGGGTGCACTGGTGCAGGGAAAGTCCTCGAGGTTCTTTGTGGCCTCAAAATCGGGAGCTAATTACTTTTGATTTGCCTCTTTTTAATGACCTCCTCTTGGGGAGGATTTATAGTTTCATGGAGTTGCCTGATGTGTCTGTAGCTTGTTACTTATGGGGCAGCATCGTTAAATAGATTCCATTGATCATCTCTCCATGGTCCACAATCAAATTCTTCATCTCTCTGTAGCCCCACAATAAAATTCACCATCTCTCCATGGTCCCACAATAAAATAGATTCAATTAATCATCCCTTCATGGTCCCACAACCAAATTAATCATCCCTCCATGGTCCCACAATGAAATAGATTCAATTGATCATCTCTCCATGGCTCTACAATCGAATTCATCATCTCTCCATAGCCCCACAATCTCCTGTGGTGGCTGGGGAGTGGCTGTAGCAGGCTGGGGTGGTTATAGAGTAGGGTAGGTTTGCTTCAGCAGCCTGGAGCTGGCTGGTTGTGATGGTGGTTGGCAGCTGGTCCCCAGCTTAGTCTGGGTGATCCACCTGTGAGTGCAGGTGGATCCATCTTGCCTTGGAGAGGGGCATGTCTGGAAAGCGATGTGCCACTGTGCCAGTGCTTTGTGTGGAACTGCTGAAGCTGAAGGGCACAGGTCCGTGCTCATCAGGATGCCCCTGGATCTGTCATGGTCGTTACCCTGCTCTGCTTGTCCCCACAGGGTCCCTGCCTTGAATGGTGAGCAGCAGGTCACTTCGCCATGAGTTACTGGAGCCTGGAGAAGAGGAGCTGTCTGCAGTACTGCAGGCACTTCCTGGTGGACAACGGAGTGTTCCACGGTAAGGGACAAGTCACCGTTTTGGTTTATAGAATCATAGAATCATAGAATGGTAAGGTTGGAAGGGACCTCAAGGATCATCTAGTTCCAACCCCCTGCCATAGGCAGGGACATCTCCCACTAGGACAGGTTACTCAAGGCCTCATCCAATCTGGCCTTGAACACATCCAGGGAGGGAGCATCCACAACCTCACTGGGCAACTTGTTCCAGTGCCTCACCACCCTTACTGTAAAGAACTTCCTCCTAACATCTAGTCTAAATCTCCCCTCTGCCAGTTTAAGCCCATTGCCCCTTGTCCTGTCATTGCAGGACCTTGTAAATAATCCTTCCCCAGCCTTCCTGTAGGCCCCCTTCAGATACTGGAAGGCTACTATCAGGTCCCCTCGAAGCCTTCTCTTCTCCAGGCTGAAGAGCCCCAACTCCCTCAGCCTGTCCTCATAGGAGAGCTGCT
>VWZE01026267.1:52036-64520 GCA_013396675.1 Eubucco bourcierii
CATCCCTGCCCTCTAGCAAGTCGACTGTGCCACACAGCTTGGTGTCATCTGCAAACTTGCTGAGGGTGCACTCCATTCCTCTGTCCATGTCACTGACAAAGATGTTAAACAGCACTGGTCCCAGCACTGACCCCTGAGGGACACCACTTGTCACTGGTCTCCAGGTGGACATTGTGCCGTTGATCGCCACTCTCTGGGTTCGACCATCCAGCCAATTCCTTATCCAGCGAGTGGTCCATCCATAAAGTCCATGCTTTTCCAGTTTGGTGACCAGGATGTCATGTGGGACAGAGTCAAATGCTTTACTCAGGTCCAGGTAGATGACATCAGCTGCCTTTCCCTTGTCCACTGTCGCTGTGACTTCATCATAGAAAGTCACTAAATTTGTCAGGCAAGATCTGCCCTTGGTGAAGCCATGCTGGTTTCTTCTGGGTCTCCCTGGCAGGTGTCACTCGGCTCCCCAGGAGCATCCTGCCCATCACCTTGGTACCCAGACTCGACCGTACCTTCACCGTGCGCCGGCTCCTGGTTGGGTGCAAAGCGCAGGCTGGGGACTGCATGCCCGCTAAGGAGGGGTGGGGGCACGGGCACCGGCTGGCTACCGGCTGGCTACCGGCGGTGCCCCACGGAAACACCAGGGGGAGCTCTCGGACCGCCTCCCCCTACCCGCTACTGCAGAGTCGGCCACGGGGTCCCTCCTTCTCCTCCTCCTCCCCCGCGCTACCCGGCCCGCGGAGTCCCTCCTCCTCCTCCTCCTCCTCTCCTGCACTGCGCTGCCCGTGGGGTCCCTCCTCTTTCTCTGTACCCCTCTGGCTGCAGGGTCCCTTCTCTTCTTCTTTCTCTGGATCCCCGTGGCTGCAGGGTCCCTTCTCCTCCTCCTCTGCACCCCTCTGTGAGATCCTTCCCAGGGTTGTGGCTCCAGGGACCCTCGTTAGTGCTCTATGTGAAGCATTAAAAGGCTGGAGAGGAGCTGCAGCTGCAGCACAGGCAGAGGGCAGAGCTGCTGTGGGTGTGTGGAGACGGTGATTGGATTTTGGGGTAACATGGATTAATCGTGCTTGTGTGGGCTGGCATTGCTGTGCACTTCAACATCTCCACCTGAGGCATTTCTAGAGCTGCTCCAGTCAAATCTTTGTGCTCCTAGAGAGGAGGAATTGGAAGTGTGGGGAAAAATACTTGGCTTTCAGGTATTGATCAGACCTTTGTGCAAAGTCGATATCTAACAGAGATCCCTAATCAGTTAGAACACCTTCCTGCTAGCAGAGGCAGGGGACATTCTGAATACATTCTGCTATAAAAGAGGTTCCTTTACAGGACCTCTACAGGCTGCCCATGGAGATGGTGAAGTCACTGTCCCAGGAGGTGTTCAAGAACTATGTGGATATGACACTTTGGGACATGGTTTAGTGACCATGGTGGTCTTTGATTGAAAATGAGGTTCAACAAGACCAAGTGCAAGGTCCTGCAGCTGGGTCAAGGCAATGCCAAGCACAAATACAGGCTGGGCAGTGCCTGGCTGGAGAGCAGCCCTGAGGAGAGGGACTTGGGGGTGCTGGTGGACAAGAAGCTCAAGGTGAGCCAGCAGTGTGCACTTGCCAGCCCAGAGAGCAACCAGAGCCTGGGCTGCATCAGGAGCAGTGTGGCCAGTGGGGTGAAGGAGGTGATTCTCTCCCTCTACTCCTCTCTAGTGAGACCCCACTTGGAGTACTGCATCTAGTTCTGGAGCCCCTGGGACAAGAGGGATGTGGAGGTGCTGGAAGGTGTCCAGAGAAGGGCCATGAGGGTGCTCAGAGAGCTGGAGCTGCTCTGCTGTGAGGAGAGACTGAAAAAATTGTGGCTGTACAGTCTGGAGAAGAGGAGGCTCCCAGGTGACCTTCTTGTGGCCTTCCAGTACCTGAAGGGGTTACAAAAAAGCTGGAGAGGGACCTTTTAGGCTGTCAGGTAGTGACAGAACTGGGGGGAATGGAGTAAAGCTGGAAGTGGGGAGATTCAGCCTGGACATGAGGAGGAAATTCTTCAACGTGAGAGTGGTGAGAGCCTGACAGGTGTTGCCCAGGGAGGTGGTTGAGGCCCCATCCCTGGAGGTGCTTAAGGCCAGGCTGGATGAGGCTGTGGCCAGCCTGATCTAGGGTAGGGTGTCCCTGGCAATGGCAGGGGATTTGGAACTGGCTGATCCTTGTGGTCCCTTCCAACTCTGACTGATTCTATGATTCTAAAGTTGAAGTTGATGAGATGTTTTCCAGCCCAAACCCTTCCAACCCCTAACATTCTGTGATTCCCTCCAGCCACCAACCTGCTCTCCAGGATGTCTTTAACTGCAACAGCTGTGTCTTGGATGTGGTTTTGCAGTTTTGCCCTTCCAGATCAAGTAAGAGAGGAGTGTAGTCCATATTCCATGATACCCAAGGTGATACTTTATTGTAGAGCAGCACAATGTCTATATCCTGCTAATGGTGTGATGGATGGATAATGACCCATCAGCACCACCTCCACTAATCCCTCCTCAGTGAGTGATGAGTCTGCAAAGTGAGAACTGTCTAAAGTAGAAGACATAATTAGCAGGAATCTTAGACCAGAAAGATTTGATGGCTTAATTTAATTGTCTTTCATTCATGACCAGATAGGATTAATTATTTTTCCTCCTTCAGGGCTTCCCATTTGTGTCTGCAGCCTAAGCAAGACACTGCAGTGACAGTTACTTTAACTCTGATGGAGCTGAAGTCACAGATTTAGATTCACAGACTGCATTGGGTTGGAAGGGACCCTCAAAAGTCATCTTGTCCAAGTCCCTTTCAGTCATCATGGCCATCTCTAACTAGAGCAGGCTGCCCAGGGCCACACGAGTCTGACCTGGAATGTCTCCAGGGAAGGTGCCTCAACCATGTCCCTGAGCAACCTGTTCCAGTACTTTACCACTCTCCTCACTGGAGGACTTCCTCTCATCCTCCTTGCCTCTCCGGGACACCAAGTCATAGAATCACTGGAGTTGGATTTGAAAGGACCTGTCATGGTCATCCAGTCCAAGCCCCCTGCAGCCAGCAGGGACATCTGCAACTAGAGCAGGTTGCGCAGAGCCCCGAACAACCTGACCTGGCATGGTTCCTGGGATGGAGCAACCTGGGTCAGGGACTGAGCAGTGAACTTTGGCCTTTATATGATTAAGCAACTGCCAAACAACTCAAGTGGACTTTACCTGTGCCTGAGCAGAAAGGAGGAAATTGTACTTCTTTGGAAGTCTTTTATACCCCTGGGAAATCAGGGAAGCAAAGTGTGCTGTGAACTCTAGGTGGGAAGGGTTCTGTCTCTTCACAGGGAAGGTTCTGTGACCCAGTCCCTTGTGACTTGCTGGCATTTCAGTGTTTGGGTTGTGTGTGTCCAGCTCTGGTCTCTGTTAATTCTAACTCTCTCAGTGTTTTCATGATTTTGGGGCAGCTATAACTATTATGGTTGCATATTCTGACAGTGAGAGCCTGGCTGTTCAGGGACCAAGCCCTGAATTAGCTTGTCTGCATTGATGAATACTAATTTTCTCAAATCATTAAGCAGAAAGAAACTGTGACTTGTTTAGGAAATAGCTGATTTTGTCTCAGAAGTTCTGAAAGTAGCTGGTCAGGCTTATTACAGTCAGCTCCTTACAGCATTTATCTTTTCTTCTTGAGCTCTCTCAGAAATCCAACCCTTTTGTTCAAGTTCCATTGCCATAACTGTAATTAATTCTCTCTTTAGTTTCTAATTTCATCTTCTGACTTCTCCACCTCTTTCCAGACCTATGTCCAAAGGGACTGGAGTGTTATTGCTTGATGTCATGTCCATTCACATTGCTCACCTTCTCTAAACTGCACTCTGTGCTTCAGAGCAGTGGCTAAGCCAGCTGGATCAGGCTTGTCATGTTGTGCTGGCCCAGTCATTATCTGTTGTTGAGCCTGGAGAATTGCTGCACTCAGGTGCAAGCTAAACAGATAAAAACTTCCCAGTGTATCAGCTGCTGTTCTTCAAAAGCACAGGAATGTCTGTCTGAACATACTTCAAGAGATGGAATCACAGAATGCCAGGTTAGAACGGACCCCAGGGGTCACCTGATCCAATCCTGGCGAGTAGAGGTGAAATGAGCTGGCTCAACACCGTGACAAACTGAGTCTTAAAACTGTCCAGGCCAGAGGAATCCACCACTCCCCTTGGGAGATGGTTCCAATGTCTGACTGTTCTCATGGGGGAAGAGTTTCTTCTGGAGTGCAATGGGAATGCCCCCAGCAGTAACTTGTCCCCATCACCCCTTGCCTTCTCCATGGGACTCCTCCTTCTCCCTGGGACTCCTTGTGAAAAGGAAGTCTCCATCCTCCTAGGAGCCACCCTTTATGTCTTGGAGAAGCCTTCTCTTCTCCAGACTGAGCAGACCCAGCTCCCTCACACAACGTGAATCATAGAATGGTAAGGTTGGAAGGGACCTCAAGGATCAGCCAGTTCCAACCCCCTGCCATAGGCAGGGACACCTCCCACTAGTACAGCTCACTCAAGGCCTCCTCCAACCTGGCCTTGAACACCTCCAGGGAGGGAGCAACCACAACCTCCCTGGGCAACCTGTGCCAGTGTCTCACCACCCTCACTGCAAACAACTTCCTCCTAACACCCAGTTTCAATCTCCCCTCTGCCAGTTCAAACCCATTGCCCCTTGTCCTGTCATTGCAAGACCTTGTCAATAGTCTCTCCCCAGCCTTCCTGTAGCCCCCTTCAGATATTGGAAGGCTACTATAAGTTCTTCTGGAAGCCTTCTCTTCTCCAGGCTGCAGAGCCCCAGCTCTTGTAACCTGTACTCGTAGCAGAGCTGCTGCAGCCCTCTGAGCATCTTGGTGGCCTCCTCTGGACCCGCTCCAACAGTTCCATGTCCTTTCTGTGCTGGGGGCTCCAGAACTGTACACAGGACTCCAGGTGAGATCTGAGGAGCAGAGTAAATGGGCAGAATCCCCTCCCTTGCCCTGCTGGCCATGCTTCTCTTGGACTTTACTGCTCAGCTGTGTTCATCTCCGGGGTTCCCTTCCCTCCCTTCTGGGACCTGCATTGCATCAGGAACCTGAGTCTTCCCATGTCTTCCCTTCCAGCTGAGTCTCTTGTGGACTGCATAAATCATGCTGAAACTCTGTGTTTATCAGGAGTCTAACCATCTTGTTTTGTGTAAAAAAAGAAAACCCCACAAGACCTCCCACACTAAGCAAGCAAAACCTCACCAAACCCAGCCTGAGAAGTACAGAAAAGGGTAAAACAACCCAAAGGATCTCAGTGAGAATGCAGCACTGAAGGTGCAACCTGCTGGAGGGCACAATGTGAATGCTGAAGAGCCTCACTTGGAAAACAATTAGTGTCTCCTGCTCAGTGTGGGACACCCATCAGCTGCAAGTGAGCACATGATGGAGGCCAAAGCATCTGAGATATGGTACCCGGAGGGCAGCACATTGCTGGTGTGATGCCTTAGTTGAAGGCAGATGCATTTTTCAGTGTTGTGAAGTAAGATGAAGGTGTTAGTGCTGTGAAGCCCAGCCTCAGTTCTGGGCAGTGGTGTTCAAGCAAGGGAAGCTTGGGAACAGACAGAGGAAAGCATTAAGAAGTGGAGATGAAATGAGCCTGATTTGTTTGGCTTATAAAATGAAAGACTGGGAGGGGATGTGGCTGCTGCCTACTGATGCATTGCAGGGAAGAAGAGGCTTATTGGAACTGATGGGGAGAGTTGGCACAAGCAAACTGAAGGTTGTCCACAAGGATCTAAATAGACACAGGGAAAGCCAACAAATTCTGGGGTGGAAGAATGCTTCAGGCATCCTCTCTGTCTTGCTCTGAAGGTGTGAATGTGGGAGTAGCAAGCAATGCATTGACTGCTGTGAATATAAGACTGGAGAACTATTTCAGTGGTTCTGATTCACCTCCTGTGTGCAGTGGACAGTGAATACAAGCAATAGTGTTTCCATTCCAGTCTGGAAAAGGCTGCTCTACCAGATCAAGCTGCTCTCTCCCATGTTCTAATGATGCTTTGAGACACTTGCATGTTGTTGGGCAAGGAAAAGTGTTAATACACAGCCCTGTGCCTTACCCCAGGGCTTTAATGGGTTGTCTTTTGATCAGTGACTGAATCATGGACTCACAGAATTGGACTGAAGGTTCCTACACGTAAGGCTGAAGTGTCTGATGCATTCAAACAGCCTAAGGATTCCTCCTAGTTTCATAATTTTATTAGGGAGAGCTCCTAATAGCTGCCTCTGCAGGATATTAAAATTCTGATCTGTTTATGTCTCAACTTTTTGGTTACAGAAGTGGAGGTTGCTGCTGTGCCATGGGCTCTAGGGAGCCTTATCTGCCTAAGAGCAAAAAAATGTCAGTTTTCTTCAGTAACAGCGAGATACAGCCGGGTGTGTGCACACAGAGAATAACAAACTGAAGACAGATCTGGGTTTGAGCTATTTTAGCAGTTTCTGAAGAGGAAAGCAGAGAAGCAATTCTACAGTTCACAGTAGCCTCGAGGGCTCCATGAACCCACTTTCTTTTCCTTCCTGTTGCAAAGAGTGCCAAAACAAACAAACAAACAAAAAAAAACCCCAAACCACAAAACCCATCCTGCCTCCAGGCTTGGGGGGGGGTGGGAAAAAAAACCCCACTTATTTTTCATTATTACTTTTCTCAGGCTTTTGGGGCTGCAAATGCAGATCAGACTTTGTTTGCTGGTAATAACAACGTGGGAACCTGACTGTGCTGTTAGAGCAAACAGCTTTCTGTTTTGCTAGCAGATGTTTGGGGCTGAGAGTAGAAAGGGGGAAAACCCCCAAATCCAACCAAATTAAAAAGAAACTCAAACACTTTAGTGGTTTTTCTTTCCCCCCCCAACTCATTGACCCTTCTTGCAGCACACTCCCAGTGTCCATTGGTCAAAATCTTCAGTGCCAGAATCTTCATCTAGAGGATTGCAATTACTAATTTTGTATCTGGGAAGGTGCAGTTCTAAAGTTGTTTTATTTTTTAGATTTTATTTACTGTGACCGCCTGGGGGAATTAACTCTGCAATTTACATTGGTTTGGGCAGGAAGAAATTTAATGAAATTCAACAGGGGCAAGGGTAGAGTCTTGTACCGGGGCAAGAACAACCCCAGGGAGCAGGATAGGTTGGGGACTGAGCTGTTGGAAGGCAGTGAAGCAGAAAAGGATCTTGGGGTCCCAGTGGATGGGAGGGTGACCATGAGCCAGCAGTGTGCTCTGGTGCCCAGGAGGGGCAATGTATTAGAAGGGCTGTGGTGAGTATGTCAAGAAAGGTTCTCCTGCTGCTCTACTCTGCCCTGCTGAAGCTGCATCTGGAGTCCTGTGTCCAGTTCTGGGCCCCCAGTTCAAGAGGGACATAGAAGTGCTGGAGAGAGTCCAGCACAGAACCACAAAGATGCTGAAGGGAATGGAACAGCTCTGTTAGGAGGAGAGCCTGAGGGAGCTGGGGCTGTGCTGCTGGGAGAGGAGGAACCTGAGAGGTGACCTCAGCAATGGTTCTAAAGATGTGCAGGGTGAGTGCCAGGAGGCTGGAGCCAGGCTCTGCTGGGTGATGCCCAGTGCCAGCACAAGGGGCACTGGGTGGAAACTGAGGCAGAGGAAGTTTCATTTAAACATGAGGAGGAATTTTTTCCCTGTGAGGGTGCCAGAAACCTGGCACAGGCTGCCCAGGGGGGTTGTGAAGCCTCCCTCTCTGGAGATATTCCAGAGCTGCCTGGATGTGTTCCTGTGTGATCTGGTATAGGACATCCTGCTCTTGGCAGGGGGGTTGGACTGGATGAGCTTTGGAGGTCCCTTCTGGCCTCTGGCATTCTGTGATACTGTGATTAAACCAACTTCTTGAAGGGCAGCAGGAATTCCCTGTACTCTTGCCACATTCAGAATGACTGTGGAGTAGGTTTGTTTGCTTGAAGATGGAACACTGGAAGTTCCACCAAAAGATGAGGGGAAACTTTCTTATGTTGATGCTGCTGGAGTCCTGGAGCAGGCTGCCCAGAGAGGTTGTAGAGTCTCCCTCTCTGGAGGTTTTCAAGACTTCTCTGGATGTGTTCCTATGTGACCTACTTGGCCAGGGAGGTTGGGCTGGATGATCTCCAGAGGTCCCTTCCAACCCCTACTATTCTGTGAGTCTATGGTTCTTAAACCAGTTTGGCAAATTACAGCTCTATTACAGGCAACATGGAGAAGTATCTTTAGCTATATTTAACAGTAACAGCTGCAGGAGCCATCATGTGCCAGCCCTTGCAGATACTGAGGAATGTATGACCTGTATGGCCAGTAGTGGACAACCATCAGAGGGCCCTGCCAGCCTAGAACATCTCTGACTAGGGCCCCAGGGATGCAGCAGTCTTCCCTGTGGCATGCATGTGTGCCTCTCTGTTTGCCCAGAAAGTGAATCACCTACCCTAGTTGCTCTCCTCTTTTTCCTTAACACAAGCAGCCCTAATGCTTGGGGCTGGCTGAGTGGCCCCAGGCAGCCCCCGGATGCTTCCTCTGCAGCCTGGCTCTGCACTTCCAGAGCCCCAGACCTGCTGTGTAAGGGTTCACCAGGGAGGTGAGTGAGACCAGAAGGGGATTTGCTGCCTCCCAGAGCAGGGACCTGTTTCCACTCTCCTGTCTTTTAGGTCTCCTCCTTACAGCCTGGTGGCAGGAGGAGAGGTCACCCTCTGCTTCTCGACGAACCTCTGCTCTCTTTGCCTCAGGGTGGCTCCACCACTACATTTCTCTCCCACACTCCCTGATACACCTCAACCTTTCTGATTTCTCTTCCAGCTCTGCTGCCCAGCTGAGCAGATCATTGCCCTGCTCACACTGCACACAGGCAGCCTCTCTTCTGTCCTCTGCCACCAGTGCCAGGCTCAGACACTGCCTGCAACCAGACACTTGGGCAGTTCTGTGGGGGGAACTCCGTTTGGGTACCTGAGTTCCCTCCTAGCAACAACTTCTACCTGTGAGGTCACCATGCTGGCTCTTCCTCTGGGAACAGGCAAGCAAGCAACTGAGCTCATCCTTAAAAAGGTTCTTCCAAATCCCTGCTTTCATACTTCCCAAGTTGAGGGAGGGGAAGAAAGACTTACTCCAAGGAAATTCCTTGGTTTGAGAGATCCTCTCAAAGGTTTTCCAAATGGAACAGATGCAGTTGTGCACCACCTCCATCAGACAAACACCTCCTGCTGTTACACAACCCATTTTGGGTAGCTTCACAAGAGATTTGCTTCCAGCAGGTGCTCCTGTGGTGCTTTTTCCATGCATTTCAGTCTCAGGAGCTGAGCATTTGGGCAAGCTCAAGCAGGATTTTTTTTTGCTTCAGTGATCTCAAACTCATGTGCCCACTGAATGGGAACGTAAAATGTTTTAATTTTGAAACACTGCAATGTTCTCTGTTGGTTATTGGAGCACAAGGAGGTTTTGGGGGGAATAATATTAAATCCTCCCTGAGTTGTACACAGCCATCAGGCTGCTGCTTGCTGATGGGCATTGCTTTATAATTAGCTCTGCTGGAGCCTCGTGTGAGCCCTGTGCTGGAGGCTGGAGGGTTACAGATGCCAGCTGCAGACTGCAGGATTCAGGCTTGTGTCTCTGGTTAGCTGCCATTTGGGGTTTATAAATTGTTTGGGAAAGCAGGACAAGGTGGAAAGCTGGACCTGAGCAAAGCCTTCAACACTGTCCTGCAGCACATCCTGGTCTCCAAGCTGGTGACACATGGATTTGATGGGTGGAGCACTGGATGGATAAAGAAGTGACTCGATGGCAGCACCCAAAGAGTGGCTGCCAATGGATCCATGTCCCAGTGCAGGCAGTGCCAAGCAGAGTCCCTCAGGGATCATTTCTGGGACCAGTCTTGTTCAACATCTTTGTGGTTTCCATGAACGGAGGCACTGAGTGCAGCCTCAGCAAGTTTGCTGACCACACCAAGCTGTGTGGTGCAGCTGACAGCTGGAGGGCAGGGATGGCATCCAGAGGGACCTGGGCAGGCTGCAGAGGTGGGCACAAGCCAACATCAGGAGGTTCAACAAGACCAAAAGCAAGGTCCTGCAGCTGGGTCGAGGCAATGCCAAGCACCAATCCAGGCTGGGCAGTCTGAGGCTTTCTGCATTGCTGCCTGCTTTTTCATAAGGAGCTGCTATTACAGTTTAGCTCTCAGATTAAATTTGGATGATGAACAGGAAGATGTTGTGATCTTCTTCCTTCACTGCCTATTTACTGTGAGGAGATAATCAAGTTTTCTGTCTCTTTAGCAGAACTAAGTGATTGTATCAGTTTCCAGCTATTCTGACAGTGAAAAAGGCAAAACCAATAAGCCAGAAAATTAATATGCTTCTAATGCTGTAATTGCAAAACTATTAGTTAAATCAGCTTCCCATTTGTTGGAAAATTCACACTTTGCAGCAGAAGTGTCCCTTCAGTGGAAGGTCCTTTCCAACCCAAACCATTTGATGGCTCTATGAGCACAGTAAATTTAAGATGTGATGCATTTGATATGGATTCCTGCCATGCTTTCCAGCCCTGTGTCCCCTTGGGCTCTGTCATAAGAAAGTGTAATTGATGCAAGTCTGAATACCTCTGCCCACTGTCCTGGTCTGCCCACAACCCTCCTGGTTTTGGTAGCACTGAGCTGGCTCAAACGAGGAGAGTGTTTAGCCAGCAGCAAGGGAGCTGTGGGAGAGTGAAGGCTTCAGCATCTCGCTTGTTCTTATAAAATCAAATGCTCAGTGATGCACAGACCAAACAATCTGCAGGCTCTAGCTGGGCTGGTTCTACAGAATCGCCTTTCCCCTTCAAGTTAGTGACAGGGACAGCAGGAGGGGACACAAGACCTAGAGGACAGGAGCGTGGTCCCCAGAGGTCCTCGCTCCTCGCAGCATCCTGTGGCTGCGGAGGCTGGGAGTTGCTCTGGAGTGAGGCTCGGTTTTCCCCTCTGCATTCAGCCTGCGTCACTCTCCCGTTCTCTAGCTGGAGCAGGGTAATCTGCTCCTGATCAGCCTCCCGAGGTGCCAGCAGGATTTTCTTCTGCTTGCCTCCAGAGCTCCTCTCCCCATCCCAGGCGTTAGGAGCGCTTAGAGCCTGGAGCATCCGAAGCGCTGTGCCGACACGGCTCGCCCCGAGAGTAGTCGCTGCGTTCCTGCAGCAGCAGCAGCAGCAGCAGCAGCAGCAGCAGCACAGAGCAGAGGCTTCCAGCTTCTCTCTGAGGCAGTGCTTTTTAGGGTTGGAGAAAGTTGTCTGGGGTTGTCTCTGGGTCTGTGTTTTCCTCTCTCTTTTGTTGCGGAGCACGAAGGTTTCAGCCTTCCTCGCAAAGAGCAGGGCTGGCAATGTTCTCCGGGCTGCCAGCAATCTCTGTTGGCTGGTGAAGATGAACCTGAGGCTTTCCTGCAGTGAGAATTTCCATCCTGCTTGCCAATAATGCATGAGTTAGAAGTTTAATGGCAGACCTTGAAGTATATAAAAATTTAAGTCCAGAAAAAGGTAAGGATGTTTGAGTTTGGAATTGGTGTGGGCTACCTGAGTTTGGGATTACTGTGGGAAGAGCTCCTAATGGTTCTGGAAGTGATTACAGACAAATCCTTGTGATTGCTAAGTTACTTCCAGGATTTCTGTCTGAGTAATGTGTAAATATATATTTAAGATGAAAACTTTGTGGGTTTGTGTTGCCTTGAAAGTAGATTTGCCTATCAAAACACAGATTGCACATGAGCTGCTGCTCCTATGGGACGGAAGAACTGCACTCGTGTCTCACCCTGATAACCTGCAGATGTGTTTGCCTCTAAATAAACCAAATCCTGACCTTTTCATCTCTTGGTCTCTTAGCTGTGACATGGAGATTATTGTGTCTACATGTTTGTAGAAGGAAAGAGTTTGCAGCTTTGTTTTGCTTTGGTTTGTTTTTCTAGTAGTGCTTGTAAATAGCCTAACACAGATGCTCATGATGTGTAAACTGGGAGCAGACAGCAGCGGCTGAGGCAGATGTGGCTTCTCAAGGCTTGTAGGAGGAGGATGAGACAGAAAAGGGAGACATCTTGAATAACTTTCTGCATTACCTTGTAGTTTGCAACCTCTGATTTTGTTCAATTTCAGTCAGAGCTGGATGAAAAGTGGTAATTAGTTGAAGCCTCTAACTGGATGTAGAGTAAATGCTGTGGAGAGGAGGAGAAATTCTAGGAGCTAGAGCTCCTTCCTTTTGCTCATCCTTAATGATGTTGGGCTGTGTGCTTTTAAAGGAAAAAAACAAAACAAAACTTCCAAACTGCACTTAGCTGTGAGCTGGGCTGTCCAAATTGGATACTTTGGAAGCTATTTTCTAACAAGATTAGCTACAATTTGAAACCAAACAAGCTCAGCTAAGATAAAGCCACCAAAAGGCACTGATCCTGTGAAACAACATTGCTTTCCCTTCCCCCCCTTCCCCTTACCCCCCCTTTCCCTTTCCTCCCCTTTCATTTCCCCCCTTTTCCCTTCCCCCCTTTTCCCTTCC
>VWZE01026267.1:65256-86452 GCA_013396675.1 Eubucco bourcierii
CTTTTCCTTCCCCCTCCTTGTCCTTCCCTCTCTTTTCCCTTCCCCCTTTTTAATTTTTTTTCCTTTACTCTTTTTCCTCTTTTCCCTCTCCCTCCTCCCTCTCATTCTATACTTCTCCCTTCTTTCTTTTTCCTTTTCCCTTTTTCTTTTTTCCCCCTTCTTTTCCTTTTCCTTCCCTTTTTTTTTTTTCCCCCTCTCTTTTCCTTTTTTCTTTTCCTTACTTAGATGATTCTGTTTGTTGAAGGTTTTTCAACTAGAAAAAGTTCCTGGAAATACTCTCAGGTCCTCGTGAGTATTTGAAGCCCCAAAGCCAGTTATTTTTATCTCCTCTCAGAGAAGGGCCTCCTGTGTTGGAGCTGGCCTGTTCCAGTTCCCACCCCTGGTTTTATTCTGGTTTCAGTTACACAAACCTCTCCATTAAGCTTTGATGCATAGGGTTAGGTAAAGGAGTGCAGGTGTTACTCCATCTGCCTTCTGAGCTGCAGAAGGTAATGGATCCCTTCCCAGTGAATTATTTACAAGAACTGCCTCGTTGGAAGAGGGGTTTGGAGCAGTCCTTGAAGGAGAGCAGCAGGTTTAATTTTTGAAGTTCCTGTAAATCTGTGTCCCTGTGCAGATAAAGACATTTCACACCAAAGTCCTCAGATGCTGGTGACATTATTTGAGGGCATTTTGCATCCCTTTTCCTTAGGCAATCCATTCCATGATTCTAGGATTGGGTTGAAAGGAACCTTAAAGATCATCCAGTTCCAATCTTCCATTAGACCAACTCAAGGCTCCAAGCTGAAGAGCAGATACCCACTGATGATCTTCCAGTCGCTAGAAATGCCACTGCTCTGCCTGCTGGAGGTGGCTAAAGGCTGCAGGAGCATCAGAGAGAGCTGGGTGTCCCCTGTGCCCAGGTCTGACTGTGTTGGTGCTGTCACAGCAGAGACAGCTGGGTGTCCCCTGTGCCCAGGTCTGGCTGTGTTGGTGCTGTCACAGCAGAGACAGCTGGGTGTCCCCTGTGCCCAGGTCTGGCTGTGTTGGTGCTGTCACAGCAGAGACAGCTGGGTGTCCCCTGTGCCCAGGTCTGGCTGTGTTGGTGCTGTCACAGCAGGGAGAGCTGGGTGTCCCCTGTGCCCAGGTCTGCCTGTGTTGGTGCTGTCACAGCAGGGAGAGCTGGGTGTCCCCTGTGCCCAGGTCTGACTGTGTTGGTGCTGTCACAGCAGCACAAGGTGGGTCCTGGCTGGGGTCCCGGGGTGCCCCCGTGCCCAAGAGGGCTGGCACAGCTCTGCACAGCTCGGGCTTTGGCTGATCTGCCCTATAGGCATGAATATATTCATGAGCTTGGGTGGTGGAAGGAGGCAGAGCACTTGATCTGCCCTTCTCTAGGCTGGGGACTGCTTTAGCCTGCCAGCAGCGATAGTGATAAGGCAGCATCACAGCCCGCAGGCAGCTCATGTGCCAGGGTGGAGGGAGGGCTGAAGGAATGGGCGCTGTGGATGCTGTGGGTGCTGTCGCTGCTCCAGCTCCTGATGAGGCTGTGCTGAAGCCATGTGGGAAGCAGCAGCTCCGTGCCTACCAGCGGCTTGGCCGTAAGTTCTCACACAGCTACCGCCCACAGGAGTGATGGCACGGGGTGGGAGTAGGAGGAGAGACCTCTGTTGGTCATGGGCTGAGTCTTTGCTGGTGAGTCGTGGTGCTTTGGAGTGATCTGGTGGTTGCAGCTTGAGCAGAGCACTGGGGCTGCAGCTGATGCTGCTAAGCAGGGACCCGGGGTTGATCTGCAGCACCTCTTATTCAGGGAGCTACTAGAGAGAGTCCAGGGGAAACTCCAGAGCTGCTGAGGGTCCTGGAGCAGCTCTGGGAGGAGCAAAGGCTGAGAGCCCTGGGGCTGAGAGCCGCAGAATAGCAGCTCCAGAGGGCAGCTGAGCAATGCTCAGCAACAGCTAAAGGCTGGGGGCAAGAGGCTGGGGCCAGGCTCTTGTCACTGGTGCCCAGGGGTGGCCAAGGGGCAATGGGTGCAAACTCAAACCCAGGAGGCTCCATCTGAGCAGGAGAAAGTTGTTTGTGCTCTGCCCATAGAGGTTGTGGAGTCTCCTTCTCTGGGGAGATTTCAAACACCCCTCTGGGCACTGTGCTGCTGGGCAAGCTGCTGTGGGTGCCCTGCTTTGGGAGGGAGGTTGGACTGGCTGAGCTCCAGAGGTCCCTTCCAGCCCCTACTGTGTTGGGATTGTGTGATCATTGAAGAAGGCTTTTTTAAGGTCCTTACTAGCACTTCTTTGGGACTCTTGCTTTGTCCAAGGCCCTGGAAAACAAATTCCAACTTTGGATGTGTTTCTCACACGTTACCAGCAGAACCATTGATCATCAGGAAACTCAGATGCACAAAACATCAGGATTTTTGGTAATGAAATAACTTTGGGGTGCTGTCAGTTTATTGTTTGTCCACAGATGAGTCACTGTTGGTGGCTTGCACCGAGGTAATTTGGGAACAGAATAGATAAATATGTTTCTTTACCAAAAATGGCTGGTTCTGAGCAGTGACAATGCATCAGTTCCAGCCATCAGTCAAACTGCACTCTTCAGTCATCACTTCTAAAGGTTAATTAACTCCACCTTCAGTTCTGCTCTCCTTTCCCCTCCACCCCCTCCTGGTTTCTAACTGGAGCTCCTGATGGATTTATTTAGCAACCTAAGGGGCAAGCAGTGCTCCTTCCAGGCTGGCTGTTGGCACAGCCTAGTATGGTGAGCACAATCCAGGTCCTGGACACTGCATCGCTCTTCCAAACCCACTTCACCCTGCAGTTCCAGCTGCTGTGATGCCCTGTAGGTAGTTCTCCTCTCCAGGCTGTGGTGCAGCAGGGGTGGCAGGACTGCTGTGATGTCTGGCTGGCTGCTGGGACATCTGCAGAGATCAGAATTCCCTGTTTGTGCTGGAGCTGGGACACTTTCTCCTGTCTGGGAGCAACAGTGAGCTTTGTGAAGGGTGTTCTGCTAGAACTCTTTTGGTGGAAGAGGTAAATGGGGATAAGATATAGGGAATGGCATCTTTAGGCCAGAAAGATCATAGAATCACAGAATGGTGATTGGATTGGAAAGGACCTCCAAAGCTCATCCAGTCCAAACCCCTCTGCAGTCAGCAGGGGTAGCCTCATCTAGATCAGGCTGCCCAGAGCCCTGTCTGGCCTCACCTTGAATACCTCCAGGGATGAGGCTTCAACCACCTACCTGGGCAGCACGAGGGGGTCTGACCCAGCTCAGTATAGTACAGTGTTAAATGTTTCCTTTAAGCCCTGGGGAACACCTAACAGGTTGGGGAATAGAGATGACATTTAGTGGAGTACAAAAACAGCAGACTTAGGTCAAGGCATGTTTGCTTCTTGGGGGCCAGCTTCTTGGAGGCCTGGTTTTTGGATGCCAGCTTCTTGGATGCCAGCTTCTTGGGGGCCTGCTTCTTGGGGGCTTGCTTCTTGGATGCCAGCTTCTTAGATGCCAGCTCCTTGAGGGCCTACTTCTTAGATGCCATCTTCTTGGGGGCCTGCTTCTTGGATGCCAGCTTCTTGGATGCCAGCTTCTTGGGGGCCTGCTTCTTGGATGCCAGCTTCTTGGGGACCTACTTGTTGGATGCCAGCTTCTTGGGGGCCTACTTCTTGGGGACCTGCTTCTTGGATGCCAGCTTCTTGGGGGCCTGCTTCTTGGATGTCAGCTTCTTGGGGGCCTAATAGTGGTGATGACTTTAGGTCAGTGGTTGGACTCGATGACCTTAGAGGCTTTTCCAACCAAAACAATTCTATTTTGTGATTCTGTGATCCTTCTTTCTGTACTTAGGGCAGAGAGGAGCAAGAGCTTGTAGATTCATGTCCCCTGTGACCTCTGCATCCAGAGGGGCAGCTCCTGGGATGTTTTTCAGACTGTGCTTTCTGGCTTGCTGTGAAGCGTCAGAGGAGGAGCTGTGCCTTAGTGCTGCTGAGGAGCACACACAGGTGGTGTGGCTGGGAAACTTGGAGTGAGTTGCTGCCACCTTTTCTGGTTTTCTTTCTGAAACTTCACTCCTTTGTTGTTCAGTGAACTCCCAAGCTGAGTTGTTTTACACATTGTGAGCCACTCAGGGTTGTGTTGAGTAGCCAGTTTGTATTTGGCTCATGGCTAGTCCTGTGTTGATTCTCTACCTTCTGAGGAGCTGGAACAGAACACCTGAAGACTTTTCAGCTGGGTTTTGCAAGGGCTAGCACCCTGGTGTCTCTGCTGGTGTCTCTGACTTCCCTCAGGATTTCTTGAGATTTGCTGAAGTGTAAGAGATTGTCCTTCTCATCCCCCTGGGCTTCACAGAGATTATGACTAAATCCACTGTAAGAAGCTTACTGGAAAATTCCCTGAGGTTAGAAGAGGAAGAAAAATCTGTGCTGTGAGGGTACTGGAGGCCTGGAGTAGGCTGCCCAGAGAGGTTGTGGAGCCTCCTTGTGTGGAGAGCTTCCAACCCCCCCTGGGCACTGTGCTGCTGGGCAAGCTGCTGTGGGTGCCCTACTCTGGCAGGGGGTTGGACTGGCTGGGCTCCAGAGGTCCCTTCCAACCCCTCCAGGCTGAGGTTCTGTGATTCTATGTTCCCTTTTTAGAGATCAACACTTCAGAACAGCAGCTCTGTGAGGACCAAAGGCTGAGAGCCCTGGGGCTGCTAAGTCTGGAGAAGAGCAGCCCCAGATGGGATCTGATCAATACTCAGCAAGAGCTAAAGGAACTGTGGGGGTCAAGAGGCTGGGGTCAGTGGTGCTCAGGGACAGGACAAGGGGCAATGGGCACAAACTGCAACCCAGGAGGTGCCACCTGAAGAGAAGAAAGTTATTTGTTATGAAGGTGGTGGAGACCTGGAGCAGACTGCCCAGAGAGCTTGTGGAATCTCCTTGTGTGGAGAGCTTCCAGCTCCCCCTGGGCACTGTGCTACTGGGCAAGCTGCTGTGGGTGCCCTGCTTTAGCAGGGGGCTTGGACTGGCTGAACTCCAGAGGTCCCTTCCAACTCCACCATGCTGAGATTGTGTGGATTTGCTGAAAAGCAATTTAAAATCTGGCACAGAATATGAGATGTGACTGTTAAATAAGGTCTGAGTGGGGCTGTGGATTCCTCCAGACCTGCATCTGTGGCCTCAGCTTTCCAGAGCTTTTTGGCAGTTACATAACCAAGCAGCAGGCCACAGTTTGATGACATTAGTGGTAAGCTGCACAGTGGGCTGGATATTGCTGCTGTTCTGTGGGATTTGGATCAAATGTGCTCGCAGAGGCTGGAGATAGGGAGTAAATGGCTTTTAATGGCATTAGCATAAAGGAGAACATAGAGCTTTCCTCTGATAAATAAATGATGCAAGCAGGGTGATGAGAAGAGTTCAGACAAGTGAGGGTGTTGGGGGTTGGGTTGGTTTTCTGGGTGATGGTTTTTGTGATTGCATGCAGAGCCTGCTGGGTCCAGTTCTCGGATGCCCCCCAGTTCAAGAAGGGCAGGGACTTGCTGGAGAGGGCACAGCAAAAGGCTGCAAAGCTGCTGAGAGCACTGGAACAGCTCTGTGGGGAGGAAAGGCTGAGAGAGTTGGAGCTGCTCAGTGTGGAGAAGAGCAGCCTGAGAGGGGATCTCATCGGTGCTGATCAAGACTTGAAGGGTGAGTGGCAGGAGGATGGGGCCAGGCTCTGTTCAGTGGTGCCCAGTGACAGGATTAAGAGGCACAAACTGGAACATCAGAAGTTCCATCTGAACAGGAGAAGGAACTTTTTATTTAAGGAGTTATGGAGAACTGGAGCAGGCTGCATGAGGAGGAACTTCTTGAATTTAAGGGTGACAGAGCCCTGGAACAGGCTGCCCAGAGAGGTGCTGGAGTCTCCATCTCTGGAGACATTCCAGACCCACCTGGATGTGTTCCTCTGTGACCTTCTCTAGATGACCCTGCCTTGGCAGGGAGTTAGGACTTGATGATCCCTCCCTGGATGTGTTGCTCCCTCCCTGGATGTGTTGCTCCCTCCCTGGATGTGTTCAAGGCCAGATTGGATGAGGCCTTGAGTAACCTGTACTAGTGGGAGGTGTCCCTGCCTATGGCAGGGGGTTGGAACTAGATGATCCTTGAGGTCCCTTCCAACCTTACCATTCTATGATTCTATGATCTCCAGAGGTCCCTTCCAAGCCCTACCATTTTGTGATTTTGTGTCTTCTCTGCTTAGCTCATGATCATTTAACTGCTTCTGGGAATGTGCATCTACACTGGTAAGAAATGGACTCCAAGGTGAACCCCAGGTACATCATTGCTGTCCTGGGACCATGTTGCAACCACCAATCATCTGCTTTTTGTGTAACAGCCTCACTTTGAGTTCAGCTTCAGGAATGTTGGGACTTTTAAATCTGAAAACTTGAAATCAGCAGTGGTGTGGCCAGCAGGAGTAGGGAAGTGACTGTGCCCCTGGACTGGTCACTGATGAGGCCACACCTTGAAGCCTGGGTTCAGTGTTGGGCCCCTCACCCCAAGAAGGAAATTGAGAGGCTGCAGCAGGTCCAAAGAAGGGCAAAGAAGCTGGTGAAAAGTCTGAAGAACAGGGCTGGGGAGGAGCAGCTGGAGAACCTGGAGTTGTTTAGTGTGGAGAAGAGGAGGCTGAGGGGAGACCTCATTGCTCTCTACAGCTCTGAAAGGAGGTTGGACCCGGGTGGGGGCTGGGCTCTGCTCCCTAGTATCAGGTGACAGAAGGAGAAGAAATGGCCCGAAACTGCCAGGGGAGGGTTAGGTTGGAGAGGAGGAAGAATTTCTTTGCTGCAAGAGTGGTCAGGGATTGGCACAGGCTGCCCAGGGAGGTGGTGGAGTCCCCATCCCTGGAGGTGTTCCAGAACCCTGTGGCCATGGTACTTGGGGCCATGGTTTAGTGGCCATGGTGGGGTTGGGTTGAAGGTTGAACTGGATGAACTTAGAGGCTTTTCCAACCCAAACAGTTGTGTTATTCTATACTTTCCATAGCAGTCACACTGAGGTGAAGTTCAGTAACTTCTGCATTTTATAGGTTTCTTTTATCTCCTCAGTCTTAATGTTAGCTTGATGTTTGTATCCTCTTTTGTAATTACACTTCTCACTGGTTGGTAATGCTCTTGATGCCTCACTTAAGCCTTGTGTTTGGCCAGGCAGCTGTGACACTAAGTCCACCAAAGTGAAACATGAGCCCAATCCTTTCTCCTTTTGGATGCATCTGGAAATATTGCTTTTGTCCCTTCCAACCTGTTCCAGGACTCTGGAACAGACCAAAATCATTTGCTTACAGCCTACTTTGGCTTGGAAGGGGCCTGTAAGATCACCTAGTTGTGACCTTACTGCTGTGGGCAGGGACATCTTCCAATAAACCAGGCTGTTCAAGTCCTCATCCTACCTGGCCTTGAGCACCTCCAGGGAGGGGATATCCACAACCTTCCTGGGCAACCTCTTCCAGTGTCTCCCCACCCTCCCTGGAAAGAATTTCTTCCTGATCTCCAGTTTAAATCTCCTCTCTTCAGCTTCAGTCCATTGCCTCTTGTCCTAGCACTCCCAATCCTTGTCAAAAGTCCCTCTCCAGCTCTCCTGGAGGCCCATTCCAGGTACTGGAAGGCTGCTCTAAGGTCTCCCTGAAGCCTTCTCTTCTCCAGGCTGAACAGTCTCAACTCTCCCAGCCTGTCACCATAGGTGGAGGAGCCTGTCACCATGGAGAGGAGGTGTATCAGCCCTCTGATCATCTTTGTGGTGTCCTCTAGATGTCTCCAGCATCTCCATGTCCCTCTTGTACTGGGGACCCCAGAACTGGACACAGTGCTGCAGGTGGGGTCTGAGCAGAGCAGAGCAGAGGGCCAGCATCCCCTCCCTGCCCTGCTGCTCTCCTTGTTTTGGATGCAGCCCAGGAAGAACTTTCTGTAGACATCAGCAAAAAAAAAAATGTTGATCTTTGACTTCAAAATTAAATATGTCTCACAACCTCAGTGGTGTAATCTTCATAACTGCTTAAAGGCTGTGAGGGGATGCACAACAGCAGGCAAATGTCTGCCTCATAACTCTGACTCCTTAGAATTAACCCAAATTAATTGCAAACCAGAACTGGCACAAGGGCTACTACTGTGAGTGCAATGGAACACTGGAACAGGTTGCCCAGGGAGGTAGTTGAGGTCCCATCCCTGGACATATTCAAGGTGAGGCTTGACAGTGCTCTAGGCAACCTGATCTAGTTGAGAATGTCTCTGCTAACTGCAGGGGGGGCTTGGACTGGATGAGCTTTGGAGGTCCTTTCCAACCCAGATCATTCTCCAGGGCCTGGAGAATAAATCTTATGAGGAGTGACTGAGGGAGCTGGGGTTGATTAGTGTGAGGAAGAGGAGGCTGAAGTGAGACCTTATTGCTGTCTACAACAACCTGAAGGGACATTGTGGAGAGGCTGCTGCAGGTCTCTTCTCACAGGTGATTGGAGACAGACCAAAGGGGAATGGCATCAAGCTGAAGTTGGGGAGGTTTAGATTGGACATTAGGAAGAAGTTTTTCATGGAGAAGTGGTCAGGGACTGGAATGAGCTGCCCAGGGAGGTGGTGGAGTCACCCACCCTGGCTGTGTGTAAGGTTAGTTTGGATGTAGTGCTTGGGGATGTGGTTTAAGGTGAATCTTGTAGAGCAGGGTTTTAGGTTGGCCTTGGTGACCCTAAGTGGCTTTGCCAACCTGGGTGTGTCTGGGCTTCTGGGATTCTAAGGGCTGTCAGACCCTACTCTTGTAGAGCAGGGTTCTAGATTGGAGATTCTAAGGGCTGTCAGACCCTACTCTTGTAGAGCAGGGTTCTAGATTGGAGATTCTAAGGGCTGTCAGACCCTACTCTTGTAGAGCAGGGTTCTAGATTGGAGATTCTAAGGGCTGTCAGACCCTACTCTTGTAGAGCAGGGTTCTAGGTTGGACTTGGTGGCCCTGAGGGGCTTTGCCGACCTGGGTGTGTCTGGGCTTCTGGGATTCTAAGGGCTGTCAGACCCGTGAGCAGAGCTGTCACTTCGGGTGCAGTGCTGAGCAATTCCCTGGTTATTAATTCCCTGCACACGGGGCTAGCTTAGGGCAGGGCTGCACAGAAGGTGGTGCTGGCTGATTCGGGTCGGATTAGAGTGCTTTGGGAAGGGCAGGTCAGAGCCCCAGCTTAGTGTTCCCGGGCAGCAGCTCGATTGATTCAGCGGCGAGCAGCAGCGCTGGCAGGTAGAGCAAACGGCATCTGCCCTGCGTGCAGGATCGCCAGGAACATCTGGGCTCAGTGGGCACTGCGATGGCTTTGCTGCTGGCTTCTGAGGTCTGCCATGTGCTGGGGAGCGTGGCCACGTCTGAGAAGGTCCAGCTGGCACAGATGGGTTTGTATCTGCTTTAGCATTCAGTAGAGGGGCTGCTCCTCCTGAAAAAGATGTGTATGTCGCTAGGAAGGGTGATGGTTGCTTGCCTTGTGGTTGGACTATGTGCACTTGTGGCCAAGAGGGGCAATGCCAGTCTGGGGTGCATTACAAGGGCTGTGGTTAGGAGGTCGAGAGAGGTTCTCCTGCTCCTCTACTCTGCCCTGGTGAGGCCACACCTGGAGTACTGTGTCCAGTTTTTTATTTTATTTACTATGACCGCCTGGGGGAATTAACTCTGCAATTTACATTGGTTTGGGCAGGAAGAAATTTAATGAAATTCAACAGGGGCAAGGGTAGAGTCTTGTACCTGGGCAAGAACAACCCCAGGGAGCAGGATAGGTTGGGGACTGAGCTGTTGGAAGGCAGCAAAGGAGAAAAGGCTCTTGGGGTCCCAGTGGATGGGAGGGTGACCATGAGCCAGCAGTGTGCTCTGGTGCCCAGGAGGGCCAATGCCATTCTGGGGTGCATTAGAAGGTCTGTGGTTGGTAGGTCAATAGAGGTTCTCCTGCACCCCTGCTCTGCCCTACTGAGGCCACATCTGGAGTCCTGTGTCCAGTTCTGGGCCCCCCAGGTCAAGAGGGACATAGAAGTGCTGGAGAGAGTCCAGCACAGAGCCACAAAGATGTTGAAGGGAATGGAANTCCCAGTGGATGGGAGGGTGACCATGAGCCAGCAGTGTGCTCTGGTGCCCAGGAGGGCCAATGCCATTCTGGGGTGCATTAGAAGGTCTGTGGTTGGTAGGTCAATAGAGGTTCTCCTGCACCCCTGCTCTGCCCTACTGAGGCCACATCTGGAGTCCTGTGTCCAGTTCTGGGCCCCCCAGGTCAAGAGTGACATAGAAGTGCTGGAGAGAGTCCAGCACAGAACCACAAAGATGCTGAAGGGAATGGAACAGCTCTGTTAGGAGGAGAGCCTGAGGGAGCTGGGGCTGTGCTGCTTGGAGAAGAGGAGACTCAGAGGTGACCTCAGCAGGGGTTATCAATATGTAAAGATGAGTGCCAGGAGGCTGGAGCCAGGCTCTGCAGGGTGATGCCCAATGCCAGCACTGGGTGGAAGCTGAGGCAGAGGAAGTTTCATTTAAACATGAGGAGGAATTTTTTACCCTGTGAGGGTGCCAGAAGCCTGGCACAGGCTGCCCAGGGGGATGGTGAAGTCTCCCTCTCTGGAGATATTCAAGAGCTACCTGGATGTGTTCCTGTGTGATCTGCTCTGAGTGATGCTGCTGTGGCAGGGAGGTTGGACTGGATGAGCTTTGGAGGTCCCTTCCAGCCCCTGACATGCTGTGATTCTGTGTAAACAATCTGCATTCAGGTCTGGTGTGTTTGAAATGGTTGTTTGGGAAGGGGAAAAGAGACTGTTAATATTCTCAACCCCCTTTACAGGACAGAGTGGCTGTCAGCATGAGTTTAGACTGGCAGAGTAAGTTTGCCCAGCTCTGGAAGTAGAAGTGGCTGCAGCCTGCTGGTTTGGTTCATGTGAAAGGAAATCTTGAATTATACAATGCAGTAACGGAATATTTTATTTGCATTTCCAAGTTCACTTTAGTTTTGTAACACAACTACAATGAATTTCCAGGTTAACTTTAGCCTTGTAACACAACTACAGTGAATCTGCAGGTTAACTTTAGCCTTGTAACACAACTACAGTAAATTTGCAGGTTAACTTTAGCCTTGTAACACAACTACAGTGAATCTGCAGGTTAACTTTAGTCTTGTAACACAACTACAGTGAATTTGCAGGTTAACTTTAGCCTTGTAACACAGCTACAGTGAATTTGCAGGTTAACTTTAGTCTTGTAACACAACTACAGTGAATTTGCAGGTTAACTTTAGCCTTGTAACACAACTACAGTGAATTCACAGGTTAACTTTAGCCTTGTAACACAACTACAGTGAATTCACAGGTTAACTTTAGCCTTGTAACACAGCTACAGTGAATTTGCAGGTTAACTTTAGCCTTGTGACACAACTACAGTGAATTTCCAGTCTTGTAACACAACTACAGTGAATTTGCAGGTTAACATTAGCCTTGTAACACAACTACAGTGAATTTGCAGGTTAACTTTAGTCTTGTAACACAAATACAGTGAATTTCCATATTAACTTCTGTCTTGCAACACAAACTACAAAGAATGTCCAGGTTAATTTCTGTCTTGCAACACAAACTGCATTTTATTCTACTCGAACTCAATTAACTTAACAGACTTAGGGCAAAAACTTGCACAGCCAGTCCTTGTGTTAGCAGAATACCATAGAATGGAAAGCATGTCTTGCTTGCTCAGATTTTACTCTCCACCTGCGTGGAGGAGCTGCTTCATTTACTCGGGATTTGTGGTCTGTCTGGAGCATTGAATGTTTTCTGGAGCCAGTTTTGTTGTCCCTTAGTGAAAGCATTTAGAGTTGTTCTGGAGCTTTGTTGTGAACTGCCATTGTTCCATATCCTCACCTTATTCAGATGCTAATGTGCAGTGCTGAAGGTCTGGCTAGAGCCTGAAATTAGCATGCTAGGAACAGATTTGGAGAAGACTTCGATTTTTCCTTTGTGTGCTTATATTTTAAAACTAACTGAAGGGAGGAGGGTGGTGGACATGGGAGTGCTGTGGCTTTTCTGTCATCTTAAAGGGCGTTGATTCTGTGATTCACACAGCAGGGAGGAAGCAATGAGCTCTCCCTCCACATTGAGAGACCCAGAGAATCCCTTTGGTTGGAAAAGATATTTTTAAGATTGGTACATCCAACCAAATTCCTCAGCCAGCAGTTGAGGGAATGGGATTGTTCAGCCTGGAGAAGAGGAGGCTTGAGGGGAGACCTCATTGCTCTCTACAGCTCTGAGAGGAGATTGGAGCCAGGTGGGGGTTGGGCTCTGCTCCCTAGGATCGGGTGATATAAAGAGAGGAAATGGCCTGAAATTGTGCCAGGGGAGGGTTAGGTTGAAGAGAAGGAAAAATTTCTTTGCTGCGAGAGTGGTCAGGGATTGGCATAGGCTACCTAGGGAGGTGGTGGAGTTCCCATCCCTGGAGGTGGAGTCCCCAACCCTGGAGGTGTTCTGGAAACCTGTGGACATAGCACTTGGGGAAGTGGTTTAATGGCCCTAGAAGTGTTAGGTTGAAGATTGGACTTGATTATCTTAGAGGGCTTTCCCAACCCAAACTCTCAATGGTCTGAGAGGGCTTTCCCAACCCAAACTCTCAATGGTCTGAGAGGGCTTTCCCAACCCAAACTCTCAATGGTCTGAGAGGGCTTTCCTAACCCAAACTCTCTATGGTCTGAGAGGGCTTTCCTAACCCAAACTCTCAATGGTCTGAGAGGGCTTTCCCAACCCAAACTCTCAATGGTCTGAGAGGGCTTTCCCAACCCAAACTCTCTATGGTCTGAGAGGGCTTTCCCAACCCAAACTCTCAATGATCTTAGAGACCTTTCCCAACCCAAACTCAATGATCTTAGAGGCCTTTCCCAACCCAAACTCTCAATGATCTTGGAGGGCTTTTTCAACCCAAACAATTCTCTTATTCTGGGATTATCCAACTCTAATTTACTCTCCTTTAGATGTTTGTGTTCTGTTGATGTTTTCTTGGAAGTGGAAAAGAGCAAGCAGAAAAGATGGTGCTTACCTGGGGACCAGACGTGGCATTCGAGAAGTGAAGGATGTTGAAGTGTTTGACAGGCAGTGGATTTCTTCCAGTTTGCTCTATTTGTGTGTGTTTGTGAGGAAAGTGATTTAAAATCTATTCAACACCACTTTGATTCTGAAGTCTGTCTAAGAAATGTGTAGGTGAAACATATCTCTAATGCTCCCAGATGTGATGTGGAAGTGCTCAGGCAATTGAAACAGGGAAGAAGACACTGCAGTGTCTTTTATGGGTTTGGTTTTTTTTTTGTTGCCCATGGTTTTGTTGGCTGTAATTATCTGAGCCTGGCCCATTTTCTGTTTTTCTTACATTAAAACAGTGTCATCCTCTTTCCTCTGCCTTTGCTGCAACATCTTAGTGAAGCCATTTATTTGTTTTCTACTGATAATAGAAAGACTTCTGTGGGAATTGCTATTTTTGTAAGGCTTTATTAATAACTGACAGCCCTAGGTGCAAAGAAGCAGATTGTCTGTGGTCAGTAGCTTGTTGCTAAACCTCTTCTTGAGCTAAAACCTTCTTGCAATCCATCTCTCTATAACAGTGCTGCCAAAGCCTGCCTGCAGTTTGTATGCCAGACTAATGTGCAGCTCAGGTTTACATATCCATACACAACCTGAACAACTCTTTTTTGTCTAGAGAGGTTGAATTCTGCCTGCAGGACAATTCTTGTTTGTTGGGTGTGAATCCAAGCAAACTGCATCTCAACTCAGTTCCAGTCATAGAATTGTCAGGGTTGAAAGGGACCTCGAAGATCATTCAGTTCCAAACCCGTGCAGTGGGCAGGGACACCTCACACCAGATCAGAGCCACATCCAGCCTGGCCTTAAAAACTTCCAGAGGTGAGGCTTCCACTACCTCCCTGGGCAACGTGTGCCAATGTCTCACTACCCTTATGGTGAAGAACTTCTTCCTCACATCTAATCTAAATCTCCCCTGCTCTAGCTTGGATCCATTCCCCCCAGTCCTATCACTACCTGGCATCATAAACAGTCCCTCAGCAGCTTTCTTGTAGCTCCCTTCAGATGCTGGAAGGCCACACAAGGTCTCCTCAGAGCCTTTTCTTCTCCAGACTGAAAGTGAAAGGCTCAGTCTGCCAAGAGAAGGTGTGTATGTGTGTAGTTCTCTGTAGAAAGTTTGAGGGACTTTTTTATGTGTTTAGTGAAATAATAAAGGAGAAGTTGACCTCACACATGCATGTTGGTGAAGCTTTCAGAAGGGTTTTATTTTGTTCAACTCAACCTGAGTCCACTCATTCCTCTAAGAAAGATAAAAATTGGCCAAACCAGCACTTCTGGGGCAGTTCCCTGAAGTGAAGTTTGGCTTGCCAACAAAAAAAGCCTTGGTGAGGGAGCTGGAGGAAGTTGTCCCATTGCAGGTGTCTGTCCTGTGTTAGACTGGTGTTAAGATGCTACTCTGAGCATGTCTGACCCAGAACTGCTTTGGAGAGAGCAGCAAGCTTGTGCCCCTTCACTGATGGCTCCAGCATTGATGCCTCTGGATGTAAACTTGAACATAGCAAATTCCTTCTAAACAGGAGAAGGAACTCCCTTACTTTGAGGGTGGCAGAGCTCTGGAGCAGACTTGCCCACAGAGGCGATGGAGTCTCCATCTCTGAAGAATTTCAAGGCCCACCTGGGATATGTTCTTGTGTGACCTGCCCTAAATGAAATTGCCTTGGCAGTGGGGCTGGACTGGATAATCTTCAGAGGTCCTTTCTGACCCCTATCATTGTGTGATTGTGTGAAGGTTGTGTGGTCCTCTGCTTGAAGACAGGTTCTAGCCACGCTTGTGCTGTGGAAACAAAGCAAGCCTATGGCAGCATCTGGGCTTTCAGCTGGTCAAGAGTCCACTGCTGCTTGGGCCACTTACTGTGGAGCTAAGGAGGTGTCAGAAGCTGGGAAAAGAAATCCTGGCTGTGGCAGAGAGGAGTGGGAGGATGTGTTAGCCTTTGTGATACCAAGAGGAGTGCTAAGGAGAGAGGTGGTGAAGAGAAAGGTGATAAGAAGGCACAAAGACAGACCCAGATGGCATTTGGGAGCCAGCCAGATTGTAAACGAGTCATCTGGGAGGTGAATTTGGATTGATATCAAGAGAGGAGAGTCTGTGAGTGGCTAAAAACAGGAGAAGGTAATTTGAGAGCATGGATGTGTACTGAGATCAAGAGAAAATGTTATCTTGATCCTAGTGTTTGGAAAACGGTAGGAGGGAAGATGTGAGGTGAAAGGGAGGAGCTGGGTCTATTTTAGTCCAAACACAGAGAAGCAAAACATTATCATCACCCTGGGTAAGATGGGCTGGAGGAAAGGAAGTCACCACATCATGTACTTGAAATATGCTAGCAGGATGGAGAGGCTGTGAGTGGCAGGGAGGAGATTGTGTGTTTGTGTCCTGAGAACAGTTCTGACAATGTCAGAAGCATAAGAGAGAAATTCCAGGACTGCTGAGCCCAGAGGGATATGGAACTTCAATGAAAACCTCACCAGCCAAAGCTGGTGGAGTGCTGGGCTCTCAGGTGCCAGCACTGTGTGTGATCTGGGAAAACACTTAAATGAGATGAGTGTGGGACAACCAGAAAATATTCTCCTTCAATACCTGATTGTGTAGGAAAGTGTTGGAAAGATGGCAGCTTCGTGGGGAAAGACCTGGCAGTCCTGGTGGACAATCCCAAGCACAGCTCCAGGCTGGGTGGGGAATGGCTGAGAGCAGCCCTGAGGGAAAGGACCTGGGGGTCTGGGTTGATACAAAGCTCAACATGAGCCTGCAGTGTGAGTGCAGCGCAGACAGCAACTGTGTGCTGGGCTGCAGCAAGAGCAGTGTGGGCAGCAGGGCAAGGGAGGGGATTGTGCCCCTTTGCTCTGCTCTCCTCAGACCCCACCTGCAGTCCTGTGTGCAGTTCTGGAGTCCCCAGCACAGAAAGGACATGGAAGTGTTGGAGCAGGTCCAGAGGAAGCCACCAAGATGCTCAGAGGGCTGCAGCAGCTCTGCTGTGAGGACAGGCTGAGAGAGTTGGGGCTCTGCAGTCTGGAGAAGAGAAGGCTTCCAGGAGAACTTGTAGTAGCCTTCCAGGATCTGAAGTGGGCTACAGGAAGGCTGGGGAGGGACTCTTGACAAGCTCTTGGGTTTAAACTGTCAGAGGGGAGATTGAAACTGGATGTCAGGAGGAAGTTGTTTGCAGTGAGGGTGGTGAGACACTGGCACAGGTTGCCCAGGGAGGTTGTGGCTGCTCCCTCCCTGGAGGTGTTCAAGGCCAAGTTGGATGAGGCCTTGAGTGACCTGTACTAGTGGGAGGTGTCCCTGCCTATGGCAGGGAATTGGAACTAGAGGTCCCTTCCAGCCCTAGCATTCTATGATTCTATGACAAGAAGTTACATGGCACAGCAACGTGCATTTGTGGCCAAGTGGTATCGTGGTGAGGCAGCAAGGTTTGGCCAGCAGGTCTAGGGAGGTTCTTCTCCCTTTCTGCTTTGCCCTGGTGAGACCACACCTGGAAAGCTGTGTCCAAGTTTGGGCTCCGCAGTTTTAAGAGAGAGAAGGACCTGCTAGAGAGAGTCCAATGGAGAACCACAAGGATGATGAAGGGACTGGAACACTTCTCCTGTGAAGGAAGACTGAGAACCCTTGGGCTGTTTAGTCCAGAGAAGAGAAGGCTGAGAGGAGATGTTGTCAATATCTATGACTATCGGAGGGGTGGGCAACAAGATGAAGGTGCCAGGCTCTTTTCAATGGTGCCCAGTGATAGGACAAGGAACAATGGATACAAGCTGGAACCCAGGAAGTTCCATCTCAACACAAGGAGAAAATTCTGTACTGTGAGGGTGCTGGAGGCCTGGAGCAGGCTGCCCAGAGAGGTTGTGGAATCCTCTTCTCTAGGGACTTTCCAAACCCGCCTGGATGCATTCCTATGTGACCTGCTCTAGGTGCCCCTGCTTTGGCAGGAAGCTTGGACTGCGTGATCTCCAGAGGTCCCTTCCAACCTCTTTGATTCTCTGGCTTTTTCATTTTCCTCTGTGGAGAAGCTAGTAGTGCAGGAGAAGAAAAACTGTGTGACACACAGCAAGGACCACTCTCTGTCATTCAAATCACCAATTTGAGATGCCCTGCAGATGCTGGGCAGGCAGCATTTGATTGGTGGAATTAGATGGGCACAGCACTGAATGTGTTCTCTTCTGCCTCACAGTTGAAAGATGCATGAGTGTTATGCAGTCTGGGACTCAGATGGTTAAGCTGAAGAGTGGCACCAAGGGACTCGTCCGACTCTTCTACCTGGATGAGCACAGGACCTGCATCCGATGGAGACCCTCCAGGAAGAGCGAAAAGGCCAAAAGTAAGCTTGGAACATTTCTTCTGATTCCTGGGGTGGCTCAGTGTTGGTGTGAGGGTTACAAAGGGATTGAGTACATGGGGCTTGATGCTTGGTGGCAATGTGATGTGGTGGCACAATGGGCTTCAAGAGGGTGAGAAGAGTTTAACCATCTCCTACAAGATCAGGATTGTGGAAGGTAGGGGAGTGTGAGATCAGCCAGGTGTCAGCCTTTGCCATGGCTTTGTATGAACTCTGAGTACACTGCAGAGGGTTTTGGCAACAAACCACACTGAGCTCTTCAGTGCAGGCATCACAAACTTGAACACAGAACCTACAAGAACTCAGATTTGAAGTTTCTTCATCTTTACTGGGATAATTTTCTTTAGGCATTGTGGCACCTCTAGGTTAGGCTGGAGGTGAGGAGAAAGTTCTTCACTGAGAGAGTAATTGACAGCTGGAATGGGCTGCCCAGGGAGGTGGTGGAGTCATCATCCTTGGAGGTGTTCAAGGCAGGTTTGGATATGGCACTTGGTGCCATGGTCTGGTCTTGAGGTCTGTGGTAACAGCTTGGACTTGATGATCTTTGAGGTCTCTTCCAACCTTGGTGATACTGTGATACTGTTATTGCCTAGCATCATTTTGCATGGGAACTGCTCCTGCTGCACTGGTTGGAACTGGAAGTTCAGATTAGTGGGGGTTAATCTAAAATAAGGGCTAGAAATTCACAGAACTGTCATTGAGATGAAAACTAAACAGCTGGGAAGGCTACAGACAGTGGCAGTTGACAGTTTTGGGCCAGTTTGTGGTGCCTCAGGGCTGCTGTGCTGAACATCATTAGGTGCCATAGCACTGCCCTAGCAGAGCCATGGATAGCCCTACTGCAGAAAGTGTGGCTGTGGTGGGAGCAGTCCCTTTGGAGGACTTGGTCTCTAGTTTTTTAGGGAGTCTGAGATAACCTGGAACCTCTCAAACCACAGCATTGAGTTAGGTTGACCAAGGAGGTGGCAGAGTCCCCATCCCCGGAGGCATTTGAGAAACCTGTGGCCGTGGCACTTGGGGACATGATTTAACAGCCGTGGCAGTGTTGGGTTGGTGGTTGGCCTAGATGATCTCAGAGGCCCTTTGCAAGCCAAAGAACTCTATGATTGCCTGTTGGGTGGATGTCCAACACGTCCTGTCTGGTTTCCCTCTTTGCCCCCAGTTGTCATCGATTCCATTTACAAAGTCACGGAAGGGCGGCAGTCCGAAATCTTCCACCGCCATGCCGAGGGCAGCTTCGACCCGAGCTGTTGCTTTACCATTTACCATGGCAACCACATGGAATCCCTGGATCTGATCACATCCAACCCAGAGGAGGCTCGCACCTGGATCACGGGGCTGAAGTACCTGATGGCTGGAATCAGCAACGAGGACTCGCTCGCCAAGCGGCAGAGGACACACGACCAGTATCCTTTGGTGAGCCCGAGCTCCAGGTCTGGCTCACCACTTCTGCCTTGGTTTTTAGGGCCTTCAGCACAGGAGGTGTCCTTTCAAGAACTTTGCTGTGCATAGCACTAGACACGAGTAATGGGTCTGACATAGCCACTTACCAATGCAATGAAACACCAAATGTGCCTTGGAGACTGGATTAAACCACAGCAAAGTCAGCTTGGATGGGGTCTTGAGCAGCCTGGGCTAGTGGAAAGTGTCCAAGCCCATGGCAGGGGGCTCAGAACTAGATGATCTTTAAGATCCCTTCCAAGCCAAACCACTCTGTGAATCTGTGTTAGAAATGAGCCATATGCTATGTGAAGAGTCACCTCTTGTTTCCTGAGTCTGACAGCTTCTAGCTCTCTTTGGTACCATTTTGTCCCTGTGAGGGGAGAAACAGCAAATGTCTGAGCTCTATCCGCTTCTTCCTGTGCAATTATGACTCTGTGGGGTTGTTGCTGCCTTGCAGAAGGTGTAGCTCAAGGTAAGGGCAGAGATATTGGACAGAAAGAAGTTGTCCAGAGCTGGAAGAGTTAACAAGTAGATGCACAGCCTTGGAGGGGAGAGCATGGAAAACCAAGAGTGGTTAATCTTTAATGAGGTTCTTATGGAAACTAGAACTGATTGCTAATAATGTGCTTGGGCTGATTTCACAGGAGTCTTCCCCAGTCCATCTTCATGCACTGTGAAAGCAGCCCAAGCACGTTATTAGCAATCAGTTCTAGTTTATTGCTCCTGGTAGAGATGAACTGAGCTTGGCTCCCTGAGTTGAGCCACGAAACCAGTAGCCCTCAGACATAACAGTCTTACTTAACACCAGGTAGCAGCAGCTGCTACAATAGCAGAAGGCGTAGAGCATCAGAAATGCTTTGCTTTGGCATCAGCCTGGAGGCAACAATGTAGATAGCACCAGCAAGGACTTCACTTCCCAGTGTATCGCAGGAGCTCTAATGCAGGTTGTGGGAAGTCTTACCTGGAGGTGTTGACTTGAAAATGCCATCTCTGTGAAGATTGGCTTGAATAACACAATCATAGAATCGAAAGAAGCAAGACCAGCAGGGTAAGGGAGAGGATTCTGCCCCTTTACTCTGCTCTCCTGAGACCTGTGTACAGTTCTGGAGCCCCCAGCACAAGAAGGACATGGAACTGTTGGAGTGAGTCCAGAGGAGGCCACCAAGATTCTCAGAGGGCTGCAGCAGCTCTGCTACGAGGACAGGCTGAGAGAGTTGAGGCTCTGCAACCTGGAGAAGAGAAGGCTTCCAGGAGACTTTGGAATGGCCTTCCAGGATCTGAAGGGGGCTCCAGGAGGGCTGGGGAGGGACTATTGACAAGGTCTTGTGATGACAGGAAAAGGAGGAATGGGTTTAAAGTGGCAGAGGGGAGATTGAAACTGGATGTTAGGAAGAAGTGAGGGTGGGGAGAGTCTGGCACAGGTTGCCCAGGGAGGTGTTCAGGACCAGGCTGGATGAAGCCTTGTTGATGAGACCTGTTCTAGTGGGAGGTGCCCCCGCCTATGGCAGGGGGGTTAGAACTGACTGAGCTTTGAGGTCCCTTCCAACCTAAACCCATTCTGTGATTCTCTGATTCTATAAATCACCCTCTTGTACCTTTCCTTGACACTCCTATAGCTGGGTCAAACAGACCTTTGAGGAGGCTGACAAGAATGGGGATGGGCTGCTGAACATCGAGGAGATCCACCAGCTGATGCACAAGCTGAACGTCAACCTGCCCCGCAGGAAGGTGCGGCAGATGTTCCAGGTTGGTAACTCCCAGCACTCAGCCATCCCTGTGCTGAGACAGTCCCAGCTGTTGGCTGGTTCTGGGCAGAGCCAGAGCAGGATCTGCACAGTGAGACTTCAAACCTTCCTCTCTCCAGCATTGTCCTTGGGAAAGAAAAACTCTGACGGAGCAGTATGGGCTGGGGACTGACCTGGTGGAGAGAAGTGAAGAAAGGGAAAAGGCCCTGGGGGCCTTAATGGATGGATGGATGCCCACGAGCCAGCCACATGCTCTGGTGGCCAAGAAGGCCAATGGCATCCTGGGTTGTATTAGAAGAGCTGTGTTTATTAGGTCGAGGGAGGTTCTCCTCCCCCTCTGCTATGCCCTGGTGAGGCCACATCTGGAATATTGTGTCCAGTTCTGCATCCCGCAGTTCAGGGGGACCTCAGGGAACTGCTTGAGAGTGTCCAGTTCAGAGATACCAAAATGAGGCAGGCAGTGGAATATCTTCCTTATGAAGAGAGGCTGATGAGAGAGTCCAGTTCAGAGACACCAAAAGGAGGCAGGCAGTGGAACATCTTCCTTATGAAGAGAGGCTGATGAGAGAGTCCAGTTCAGAGACACCAAAATGAGGCAGGCAGTGGAGCATCTTCCTTAGGAAGAGAGGCTGATGAGAGAGTCCATTTCAGAGACACCAAAA
>VWZE01026268.1:0-22350 GCA_013396675.1 Eubucco bourcierii
GTCTCTTCCAACCCTTGCGATACTGTGATACTGTTATTGTGCATCTTAGCATCTCATTAAACTCTCTTTAGAGGCGTTTTTTGGTAAGCTACTTCCCCTCCAGTCTGGGAGGGGAGGACGGGTGGCAAGGGCTTGTGAGAGTAGTCTATGTTAACCCAGGACACATTCAGACACACACCAACTGCTGCCTTTATTTTGCAGCGGATGAGGACCTTGCCTGATCAAACAGTAGAGCAGAAGGTTTCCTGCAGTACACTTAAAAAAACCCAAACAATGTATGCTGGACAGATAGTAAAGCAAATCACTGATACACAGTTTACTGCCACTTGACTTCTTTTGATTCCCCCATCATGCCTCTTAAGAGGAAGTTGTCTCATTCTCCTGAGCTATACTTTATTGGTACCTCCTGAGCTGCAGAGAGAAGGCTGAAAGCTTTCACACAACTAACTGCACAGCAGCAGGAGATTGAAACCGCTTCCCAAGGGCCCTTTTTTTCAGTCATGTTTATTCTAACTTTTCTTGGGATGATCTCAGTTTTCATCATTTTTAGATTAAAAGTATTTCATAAAGCAGGGAGGTGAAATAATGGAGACTCAAGGGCTTTTTTAATATGACCTGACACAGCCTCACTTCTTTTCTGCTCCTCTTTGTGTGTGTACAGAATTTACAATTTACTAGGAGGTCCCTTTGAGAGGACAATGAACCACAGTCAACATGTCCTGTGGGATTTAGGCCAAGGCGAAAACACAAGGAACTTTGGCAAATGTGAACATGTTTAAAGGACTTTTCTCTGCCCCATACATCCTTCTGAAGCTGAAAATTGTGTCTTGCCAGGAAATAAACTTCAGGAAAAATTGCTTCCCTGCCCCTTTTTTCCCTGCATGCTTTTCCTTTTGAGGAGCAGACACTTCAGGCTGCTAAGTCATCTGTTTTAAAAAGAAGACAAGAGCATAAGAGATGAGTACTACTATCAGACTGTGGGCAGTATGCTTGTCACTGCTTTGGAGAACACAGGTGAGGATTATTGGGTTCTTTGTCTCACACTACTGACAACATACCTGCTCTGCACTTACTGCTTCAGCTGCAGCCAGTGTGGGCTGACCAGACTGGCTACAACTCAGATGCAGCAGCAGAAGACTCAGTTTGAAGGGGACCCTGCGTATGCTCACTCATTAGTCTAAGACTGATGTGGGGCAACCCACAAGAGTGGTGTGAGCAAGCCTTTAAACAGGCTATTAAACTTTACCTAAAGACACAGCTTTATGAGCACTTCAGGCTGGTTTAAAGTGGCACTGCCACAGTAAATCAGTCCCATCTCATATTTCAGTTTTTATACAGTTCCCTTGAAACCTCCTTAAGTGGTCAGGCTGCTGTGCAAAAAGTCTGTTCAAGAAAAGGACCCAGGTAAAACTAAAGGAAAAAAACAAAAAAAACCCAAACCAAACCAAAACAAATCCCACTATTTTCTCCAAACTTTAGTTTTAACCTAGAGACATTTCTCGGTCTGTGTATTTGCACAGTGGAAAAAGACATTCTGCCAACAGTCAGTGTGCAGATGGGAAGAACAGGTATGAATTTTGGAAGATCCTCAGAGGAAATGGCATCTGGGAATCTTGGGATGAAAAACGTCATCATGATATACATTCATTTACTTTTATTAGCAGTCAAACCGAGGACTATACTAAAAAGTTATCTTCTATGAATGCTACTTTTACCAATAGCATGGAATATTAACAAGGCTTAACTACTGCCTCTCTGTCAAGTACAATTAGCATGTTGTCAAGGTCTTCAACTCCTTAATCCTGCAAAAATAATGTCAAACAAATTGCCTTCAGCATACTAAACAATTTGTTCATAAAAGGGCCTTAATCTCTTAATGGTTATTTGTTGAAGAGCATCTTGCTGTGTTGAAGAGAATTACAATAGCTGACGGTTGGACTCCTCGTACGCATTTTGTTATTGTTGTTTTACTGATGAGTAAAGTCCTAACCATGAAGGAAATGCTTGAGGGGGGTGGTGGAGTAACTGACAAAATGCTGACTTTTCTCATTTTGTACTTTGTTCAGATGACAAGTAGGTTTTTCTTGGCCTCCCTCACCCTTCTGCTGTTGCACCATTCAGATAATTTTTCTGTAATACCTTTGATGACACTTCAGTCTCAGTAGGGATTTCAGTGCTGTGGGAAAACATGAAGCACCAGCTCTGAACACCGTGTAGACAAGAGAAGAGTTAGTTTACTACTTCACATCCCTTTGCCTCAGCCATGGGCTAACCCTGCCAAAGAGAGGTCATCCTGAGCTGTGATAACCTGTTTCACTCCAAGTCTCCCTGGCCTGATGGTACTCCTGAGCTCACAGCTACACCTACAGTTGTTTTAATGATGGAGGATGGATGCTCATGGATAGTTCTTCACTGGAGACAGGACAAAAACTATCCCTTAACAGAAGCCACTGAATCAACACCGAGTGTTTATTTGTTGTCACTGTTAGCATGATTTGGACTCAGACCAAATTTAGTAGCATTCCACATAGCCAGCTTGTGCTCCCTTCTGCCCTCACCTCCCATTTCCCCCCTTAGACTGATTCATGACCAGAATAAAAATTGATGTTCAGTGGGTCTGTGATGTACATTATATGGTCTTTACGCCCCATTTGCTAAGTTTTAGATGGCCTTAACATAATCAGAACAGCAGAATAACCTGCTGTCCATCTAGGACAGGCTTCAGAAACACAGTTGTGGTGAGATATCACAGGACTCCAGTTTCTCTCACCATTGCTTAGTGCAGAATCTTGCTCCTGCACTCAGTCCCCCTTCCTTCAAATGGTTGCAGCTCTTTTACACTAAAGACAAGCCTGTTAGATAAGCTGCTAATTGTCAGTGCCCTTTGATCCATACTCCCCATTCTTCCATCCTCTTCAGCTACAATTATTGTTAATAGTCTGGAAAGAGTGGAAAGGAGAATCAGCAGCAGGTTTCAAAATAGTTCCTAAGAATTAATGTGTTTATTCTTGCAAAGGACCTTTTCCTAGGTAGGCAAAGTGAGCAGCATCCTGCAATAAGGTGTCAACAGACAGTAAAGGATTGCAGAGGTTTGATAATCATTAAGTACAGCAAATGGGACAGTTTTCACTAACACTGTGAGCCTTGGGCAAATTCAAGCGAGTGAAGAATAACACATAACTTCTCTGCTTGATAATTGGGTAAAGAAATCACATCCCTCACTCTGATGAAGAGTCTCACTGGCTGATTATCATCCAATAAAATGTAAGAGAATACCAATTCATTTGTATTCATTGACTGAGCCTTCAGAAAGTCAACTTCCTCTGCTGCAATAATGTCTTTTGCACACATCTGCAAGTCACAAGATGCCAAGTATGCTACTCTTCAGTGCCAATGCAGGTAGCTTATGCCTGCATCCCTATTTTTCTTTTTTCACAGTGCAGACCAGAGGTATCTTGGCTCCCCTCCCTGCTTGGTTTCACAGAAAACACTTTGTAATTCTCAAACTTCACTGTAGTCAGAGACTCACAGAATCACCAAGGCTGAAAAAGACCTTTAAGATCATCAAGTCCAACCAGAACCCAGCTACCATGACCACTAAACCATCTCCTGAAGCACCACATCTAAGGCTTCTTGAACATGTGCAGGAATGACAACTCCACCACCTCCCCGGGCAGCCTGTTCCAGGCCCTCACCACTCTCTCACTAAAGAAGTTGTTCCTCACATCCAACCTAAACCTCCTCTGGCACAACTCAAACTCATTTCCTCTCATCCTGTCGCTGGTTACTTGGGAGAAGAGACCAACACAAGCCTAACTCCCACCTCCTTTCAGAGAGCTGTAGAGAATAATGAGATCTCCCCTCAGCCTTCTCTTCTCCACACTGAACAACCCCAGCTCCCTCAGCTGCTCCTCACAAGATGTCCTCACCAGCCTCGCTGCTTTTCTCTGGACACCCTCCAGCACATCAGTAACCCAGAACTGAAAGCACTACTCAGCCTCACCAGGACTATCACTTCCCTGCTCCTTTTGATTATCTCACCTCCCTCTCATCTTCTTGGTCTGAACCCTAATCCTCTTCCACAAACGCACTCTCCTACACTCTGCATGAAACCAGGGGTTTGGGGGCATGGAAAGTCAGTAAAGCTCACATTCTGCACACAACACCAGCAGCCTCCTAAATCCTGACTTGGAGGACTTCACCAAGAACTCCAGATTTATTTGAGCAGCACAAAAGACTTTTAAGGCCACAAGACATTGCAGGAGAAGGGACCTCTCGATGGACCACCCTTCAGAAAGCACACTCAAGTTGAATCTTCTCTATAACAATCCTACTTAAACCAGTACAAGCTCCAACAACTGCTTAGACTGCTTGAGCCGCTAATCCTACTGGATGGTTCCTCTAGAACCTTCCTCGTCTGACAGTTAAATGCTTTACATACCCCAGATCAATTTGTTCACAGACAGTACTGGGTTTGGTTTTCATTCATGCAAAGTGAGGTTGGCATTGAGATTTTACTTACCTTAATCACTTAATTATCTTAATTTCTGTGAGACTCATCCCTGCCATAGTCAAACACCTTTGTAATAATGAAAGCTATAGTACTGAGAGATGAAAAAGGCATTCTGCCCTTACGGGCATAACATGCATAATAGGGGTTGATGTGAATGCACACACTGGCAACACCAGCAAAACAATACAGCCCAGCAGTTCAATTTTGGGAGAATACCTGGGATACAGTTTGGTGGGCAAGCCTAAAGCTTTTTGGTGGGCAAGCCTAAAGCTTTTTGGTGGGCAAGCCTAAAGCTTTTTGGTGGGCAAGCCTAAAGCTTTTTGGTGGGCAAGCCTAAAGCTTTTTGGTGGGCAAGCCTAAAGCTTTTTGGTGGGCAAGNCCAGGTGAGAAGAGGTTATGCGATTGCTGAAAGCCAAAATGCAGACTGCTGATGGGTTGGTAGTGCCTGGGTTGCAGCCTTCACAGCAATCTTTGTGGTGGAGTCAGAAATTCTTATTATATCTAGAGCATCACTGTCATCACAGACTATACAGAATCCTATGGAAGCACAACGGAAATGCTTTAACGCCTGAGAAACTAATGGCAGACTCTCATTGCACAGCTTTAACACCCATAGCAGCACTGCTTCTATCTCACTCTCTGTGCTACTTCTTTTGACTGCAAGGTGAATCTCAGGCACTAGGCACTCAGAATCACGCCTGCGGTTTGGCACTGCACACAAACACTTTCCCAGGTACTATTCATCCCTACTTGTGTGTGCAGTCAATAAAGTGGGAAAAAGGAAAGGTGTGTTTATTCTCTCTGCTCCAAGAGATACAGAGAGTGCAGAGCCCTTCACTCCTAAGGTACCAGGGCTCATGTTTATTTAACAACTCAGATTGTTTCTTGATATTGTGCAATTCAGCCCATGGAAATTTCCTTGTTTGCATAATTCCGTTGTGTTGATATTGCTGGGGTTAAACTCAAAACAAAACATTGCACGACACTGATTTGAAAACTGAAAAAGTCTCTTGGTAGAAGTAGGGAGGGATTTTTTTTTTTTTTCCTCATAAGTTGACTTCCAGTAAGGCTTAGAGGTCATTTTGAGTTGAACAATTTGCAGTCACAAATCATGCACTTCTGAGCATAAGCAACACAATTCCCAGAGTCTTAGATATAACAGCTAAAATGGTATTTAGAAGTTCTGGTTCACCCACTCCCAGATTTCCTGGACACAGGTTTAATGCATGCTAGAAAAGCCTGAATTAGTGGATGGAACAAAGAAATTCAACAGTTCCTCTTTCTTGCCCAGAATCTCTCATGCAGCCACAAAACTCCATCCCTAACACCTCTGCAGGGACTACAAAGCTCTTTGAGGGCTGCTGCTCACCAGTAGCCAAAGCATCACCCTGATTTCCATGGGAAATCTGACTGAACTGCTGCCATGTTTGTTCTGCCTCCTTTGTGCTTCTCTTCTTCCTTCCTGCATTTCAGGTTGTGCATTAAGCTGCACAGCCTCAACCTGGTGGCAGTAGGCTTTGATTTGACTTATTTCATACTAGTAGAATAGTTTTGTATTTTTCCATCAGGGCCACAAAACTGTAGCTGCTAATGATGGGGAACTAAAAAAGAAAGGTAACGGTGAAGAGCTGTATTATTAAAATACTTTTGCCTTTTTAAATAGTTAACAGAACAGAGGCAGAGAGTTTTCATTAGTCAATGGTACGTCACCAATGGCCTTTTCCAGGAAATGTGTAATTAGGGCACTCCCTTGACTCTTACTGGATTGAAAAATAATTATTTTATATGACTAACTTCCTTAGAAAGGAAATTTCCCTAAGAAAAATATCACTTTGTGCCTCTTAAAGTATTGCAGAGATACAAGCTACTAGTATCAGCATGAAGAGAGATCACTTCTCTTAACCTGCTTCGGAAAGGCTAACTTTCCATCCCCCAAAACATCTAAACCAGACAGTTGTGGTCACATTAGCTTGGTTAGGCAGAGATGAACCTCATAGAATGGCTCAGGTTGGAAGGAACCTCAGAGCACTTCTACTCCCACCGCCCCACCATAGGCAGGGACACCTCTCAAGTAGACTCAGATGTTTAAGGCCTCATCCAACCTGTCCTTCAACATCTCCAGGAAGGAGACAGCCACAACCTCCTTGGGCGGCCTATTCCAGAGTCTCACCCTCACACTGAAAAACGTCTTCCTAAGATCCAGTCTGACCCTGCTCTCCCTCGGCTTCAATCCATCCCCCCTTGTCCTGTATCTAGACACCCTCATGAAAAGTCGCTCTGCAGCCTTCCTGGAGGATCCCTTCAGCTATTGAAAAAGGGCAGCTCTAAGGTCGCCCTGAAGTCTTCTCTTCTAGGTTGAACAACACCAGCTCTGTCAGCCTAGACAAAAATCACTCTGCCTCCTTCAGCAGTTCATAAGTGAAGCATTTTCATACACAACGAGGCACAGGAGTGGAAAACTCCTAAATAGGGATTGTGCAATGGAAGAAACTCATGTCCGTAATTCTCACTTTCAACTTCAGAGTTTCTCCCTGCCAATCCTCTTTCTCATGGGAAGCAAACGCAGCTGGTGCAGAGCAGTTGCTGATACCATGTTGAAATGCTGTCATAGTGACAGCTTGGGCAACACAGCAGCCAGCATTGCTGCACACGTCACCCTCCCTCCCTCCAGATCCCCAGGAGATGAACTTATCTAAAAGGCAGGCTCTCCCAGGGCTGACTGGAAAGCTTTATTTTACTCTGAACTGACTAACTCTCTCAACACAAACATATAGATATTTAGAGGAAGTCAAACACAGTTGGAGTGTTTACAGATCTTTCCTGTTAATATTTCTTGCTGCAACAGCCTCTGTGATTGTAAGTCACGCTGAGGTGAAAAAAGCAGCATTTCAAATGGGGAGGGAGAGATCCAGCTTGTTAAAATCCCAGTTACACTCAGACAGTTCTGAGCACCAGAAAAATCCAAAGAATGGCTACCTTGAATTGATTTTTGGCGCACATATTCTTCCCCCAACTTTTCTAGTCCTGTCTGTGGAGCTTTCGAAGATGTTGCACGTACTTTATGCAGCTTCTCCTCATACCAGGAGAAGCAGGCAGCATAGGAGTGAAATCGCAGAAACGTTCAGCTTGCAAAAGACCCTCAGTATCACCAAGTCCAACCGACATCCCTACTCTACAAGGTTCACCCTAAACCATATCCCCAAGCACCACATCCAAATGACCTTTAAACACATCCAGGGTTGATGACTCAACCACCTCCATGGGCAGCTCATTCCAATGCCTGACCACTCTTTCTGGGATTTTTTTTTTTTCCCTAATGTCCAGCCTACACCTACCCAGCTGCAACTTGAGGATGTTTCCTCTTGTTCTATCACTAATTACCTGTGAGAAGAGACCAGCACCAATCTCTCCACAACATCCTTTCAGGTAGCTATAGACAGCAATGAGGTCTCCCCTCAGCCTCCTCTTTTTCAAACTAACCATCCCGAGTTCCCTCAGTCACTCTTCATAAGATGCCAGCATCTCCAGTTCTCTTACTCAAGCAGAAATAGATGCTACGTGATGGGACAGAACTCAAGATCAGGCCCTAGAGCATCACTTTTAAGAGTAGTAAGATGCATTTTACCTCACCTCTCCAGTCTTCCCTTTGTCCTCAAACATCCTGCATTGTAAGAGCTGTTCCTGTGATAGGAATAATTGCCTACAATTTATTTCAACTCCACCACTGCTAGTTTTTAGCTGATTGGAGAAATTCTTATTGACTCCCTATTGTCAGAAATGAAATATAAAGTTTCCATCTACTGCCAACCCAGCAAAAATGTCTACTAGGAATCTCTGGTCTTCCCATGTAGAATTAGGAACACTACCCTTAGAGACCAGTCATGTAATTGTGATTTTCGTGTCCTTTTTCTACCTCATTTCCTTCCAGCACTCTTGATATCGTGCCAGGAACAAACAGTGTCCATGTTTAAAGCAATAAAAATCCAGCACAAATTAAGTGTCTTTCCCCCAGCGTTTCCCCAGAGTGGAACTCACTATCATTAAACTGAACAGTGAGTTTTGGAGTAGCACCTGATTAACAATGCAAACTCTTCTGGTCCAGAAAAAGTACTTGGTGAAGTGTTCTGTCCTACATGCAGAGAGACCATTGTGCCTCCACTCCGATTTCCTCTCAGTGTGGCTGCAGCTACTGCCATTGCAGGATGTTTCCCAGGTTTTAGTTCCGAGCAGATAAGAAGCAATTCTATTTCATTTTCATTGAAAAAAAGCAGTTAACAGAAATGAGTTCCATGTTCTTTGGAGGGGGAGGAAAGCTGCTCTGATGAGACCTCACCAGTGCTGTAACCAGCTCTGGAGCCCTCAACACAGTAAGGACATGGACTTGATGCAGCAGGTCCAGATGAAGCCATGAAAATGACCAGGGGGCTTGGAGCACATCTGCTATGAGGACAGGCTGAGTGAGCTGGGGTTGTTCAGCCTGAAGAATAGAAGGCTCCAGGCAGACCTAAAAGCAGCCTTCTGGTACCTGAAGGGGTCTACAGGAAGGCTACAGAGGGACTGTTTGCAAAGGCCTGCAGTGACAGGACAAGGGCAATGGTTTGAAACTGAAGAAGAGCAGATTTAGGTTGGATGTGAGGAAGAAGTTCTCTATCGTGAGAGTGGTGGAACACTGCAACAGGCTGCCCAGGGAGATAGTTGAGGTCCCATCTAGAGAACTCTGAGCAACCTGATCTAGTCGAGGATGTCCTTCCTTATTGCAGAGGAGGTCAGACTAGATGACCTTTGGAGGTCTCTTCTCCTCAGATCATTCTCAGATCTCCTCAGAACCTCAGATCATTCTGTGATTCTTTGGGATGGCAAATACCAGGAGGAGTTGAGGCTGTGTGAAGCACACAAAGAGGAGCACATCATCCTAGCCTAAGAAAGAGGCAGGGAATAAAGAAAACACAGTGAAGTTTCTTCAGAAGGAGATGAGCTGAACAAAAAACATTAGTAAGGGCAGAAAGAGGAACAACTCATGCAAACAGTATATGGCACGTTGATTCGAACCATTAGTTTAATGCTATGAAAAAGTGGTGACAGCATAAGAGTCCTGAGCTCAGTGTTGATCCACCCTTTGCAGTCGGACTGCCTAGTGCACTTGTGGGTGCCTCACAGCTCCACAAAATGAAAGGGGCTGCTCAGCAAGCCTGTCAAATGGCCTGCATGAGGTCTCATCTGAGACACGCTATCCACATTAGACAAAGGCTAACAATTCAGTTTCCAAGCCCTCTCAAGAGGAACAGGCACTGTATCTGTCAGGGAAGCTCTGTCTGAGAGACCATACTCAATTCCAAATCTATCTCTACAAGTGATAGCACTGCTAGTAAAAATTATCAGGTGTCTTAAAAAATTATTCTAAAAATCTATTTATATAGATTATATTTTATCCATTTATGTATCTAATTATTCTATAAATCTATTAAAAATAAATTTAAAACAAAGCAGGTATTTGCATGCTGATCTCTGCTACCTCGATTATAGAAAGTGTCTTCTTACAACCAGTACTGCTTACAACTATACTGATCATTATCATTTCATGGAATTCTACAATGGCTCAGGTTGGAAGGGACTTCAGAGATCATCTATTCCAACCTCCCCACCATGGACAGGGACACCTCTCAACTAGACTCAGATGCTCAAGGTTTCATCCAACCCAGCCTTCAACACCCCCAAGGCAGGAGGCAGCCACAGCCTCCCTGGGCAGCCTATTACAGAGTCTCCCCATTCTTGTACTGACAAACTTCTTCCTAAGATCCAGTCTAATCCTGCTCTCCCTCAGCTTCAAACCATTCCCCCTTGTCCTGTCCCTAGACACCCTCTGGAAAAGTTCCTCTGAAGCCTTCCTGGAGGAACCCTTCAGGTGTTGGAAGGCAGCTCTAAGGTCTCCCCAGAGTCTTCTCCAGGCTGTACAGCCCCAGCTCCTTCAGCCTGTCCTCACAGCAAAGGTACTTCAGCCCCTGGATCATCTTTGTGGCCTCCTCTGGTCTCTCTCCACCAGCTCTGTGTCCTTCTTATGCTGGGAACACCAGAACTGGGTGCAGTATTTGAGGTGGGTCTCACAAGAGCAGAGTACTTCCACACAGCTTTCAGTGGTTCAGGAACAAGAGTACCTCCAAATACAAGCCATGCTGAGGATCTTTCTGCTCTGAAGCATTCAGTATTCAACTCAGTCTGGCTCAGTGATCCATTTGAACGAAGAAGAGAATCGAGTACCATACAGCAGAGATCTGTTTCTCTAATGATCTCCTGTAGCTGTAAGGGTTGGCACAATCCTGCTACAGGCTTCTCAGGACAGATCCTTCATAACTCATTTAATCATCAGCAGCAGCTCTTTGGATCACTGTAAGCCAGCGTTGGGCACAGCAGTGTTAGATTTGCCTTCCCAGTGCTGCAGGATGGTATTGCCAAGCATGACAAGGAGAAGGTAAGATCTGCCAAAGCTGTAAAAAAAGATCTATCACATGCAAAATTCCCAAGAAACTCTAAGTCATGGAGGGGGTTAAGGCCTTGGTGGCACAGCAAGGCACACAATGCACACCAGTGAGAAGACTCTTGCAAAGAATTGAAGCAGTTTTAAAAGGTAGCCAAAGGTCTTCTCTCAAGGGAGAAAAGAAAATGGCGATGCCACTCTTGGAGCAACACACATTAGATCACTTTGTGGAACTATGTACTGAGAGCAGCATCACACATCAATGTTACAGATGCTGTAGTTGGGGAAACAGTTGCAAAAGGTTATGTGTGAAGTTCTTGCTTGTTTGTTTCTCCTGCTTCCATGCCACCTGAAATGGTATCTTCAATATGCATTCGTATGTTCAGCAACTCAAACAGTTTAACCGAAGCTCTTTACCAAGATCACTTTAGCTTGCAGCTGCAGGCAATCCTTGGGACATGGGGACCCACAAGCACTTTACCCTGACTTTTCACCAGATTAGGATGGTGCAGAGCAGGAAAATAACAAAACCTGCTTTGTGCCTACCAAAAGGTCTGCTGTAACAGCACAAGCTCTCTGGGGATGTCCCGCCTCCATTGTGTTTTGGTTGGGAAAGAGCAAAGGTCCTTTTTCCTCTTATTCAAAAGGAAATAGTGCTCTACAACCCTTCCTCCCAGCTATTTGCATGACTACACCAAGACATTTCTTATTATAGGCACTGAACTAAACTCTGTTGATATCCCTAATTTCTCCTTGCCACAACCTCATCAGTGGCCATGTCACCCAGCTTTCAGGGCAGCCACGTGTCATTTTCATGCCTTGCATCCAGGGACTTCCCTGTGCCAGCCCGCAGAGCAGGGCTGGAACCAAAGCTGCCTGCTCCACAGGAAAAGGAGTGTGTTTAGCAAACCACCTCCGACATCAAGCTCATTTGCCTGTTGGTTAGTGGGAGCTGCAAAAGATAGATGAGAAGGGAGCAAATAGCAGGGGAGGGAGAAAGGGGGAGGGAAAAAGGGGGAGGGAGGATAGGAAAGGTAAGCAAGACATAGAGGGAGAAAGGCTGTGGGGAAGGATATGCTCTACTACAGAGAATCCTGTCAGGATGCAATTTATTTTCCCTCTGCGCGGGAGGATAATGGTGCACTGCCTGAGCTCTCTCAATAGCTGTTTTGAAGCGAACCAGGCTGGTATGTCTTTAATTTATCATTTCATTATGAAACGGTTTCCCTTCCAAGAAGCCTTCAAGTCAGGAAGCTCTGTCTGCCCACACAGGAAATTCCTTTGCAGCAACTTCCCCAAAAAGGAAATTTCCCTCAGAAGTGAGCCCAGCTCATGCCTTTGAGCAGGGCTGTTTTAAGAGACTCTGGCATGCAAGCCCTGCGAGCACCCTGCCTCCTTACTGCAGCCAGCATGCAGGGATCAGCAGCTCAGGCCTTGCACAGGCATGCAGAGACCCCTCTGCACCCAGCTTTTCTCCTGCTCCTCCTCTGCCAAGGACTGCCAGGAGCATTCAGAGGAAACTGGTTGCTGAGCTTTTAGTAGCAAAAATTCTTTCTATTCAAGAGAGAGGCACAGAACACAGAGAGCTGAGAATGAGCAGGGGAAGAGGAGGGGGACCCATAAAGAAGTTTCCCAAACTACTCTAATCCCCTACTTTGAAATCAGGGGGAAAAATCTGCACCATATCTTAGAACTCCTCAGATGACACAGCAGAGACTTTGCCCTGTCCCTTACACATTCTGTGGGGTTATTTAATGAACTATTGTAGTGAAGACCTGCAAGCAAAGGAGAAGGGAAGTGAGAATATACAGAGGGAATTGGGGGAACCACACTTGGGAAAATGTATCTCTCACACATCTTGTGAATCATTAAGTGGGACAAAGCCAACAACATCCAGGCCAGAGTGAAGAACAACATATGAATCACTTTGGGAGAGGGGACACCAATCAGAAGCACTGCCAAACTTCCTGTTAGTTTTTAATTTCCCATTTCAGATGATAAGTAATACTGAATAATAACTATGCCCAGAAACCCAAACTGCCATTTGGGGCAAGAGAGAGGAAGTAGAACTGAAACTTGTGTTGCATGGGTGAGACAGCGTGGCACAGGCTGAACTGGATCTTGGGCTGTGCAGGAACAGGAGAATGAAAACAGACCTTTGAGGGCCTGTGGGAAGACAAAGATAGGAGTCACACAGGAGGGTGATCACAGTCCACTGGAGGTCTGTACACTAGGGAAAGAGACTCTCAGTCTTGACTTCAAAATTTGTTCTTCCAACACTTGATGGGGGAGATCTGGTCTTTGAAGCCCAAGCTCCAGCAGGTGGCTGCCTAACCTCCTCTCCCATTCCCTCCTTTCCCAGATAGCTTTGCCCTGTTCTCTTGCCAGCTAATTTACATGACTTTTTTTGTTTTTTTTTTCTTCCCTACTGCTGCCCTCGGCATTACATTCAGTGATTCAGTCAGCTGGTGTGTAAAGAGACTTTTGTCAGAACTGTTTAAAGGCAAATCCCCCCCACTTAACTTTTATCCATGGCCTCTAGCTGATGAGTTAGTTATCACCTCAAAGAGCCCTCTGGCATAGCATATGCATACTGAGTACAGATCTGCTTGGATGGCATCCACGCTGCTGTCAAATCACTGGAGATGGTTATGAGATTGGGTAAAATATAAAAGCTGCCATGCTAGAAAAGATCACAAACCCATCTAACCAAATGTCTTCAGTTGTGGCTCCGTAAACAAAAAAATCAACCCAAAAAAAAGTAAGGAATAAAAGATTTGCTGGTCTGTGAGGAACTGCCAGTAACCATTTCCTGGTCACCTTCTTCACACCAAGTACGATTTCATAACCACATAGTAACGTTCTCCCTGCCAACCCAACCCATTCACTCACACCACCACTTTTTCCTCAAACTGCAGAGTCCTGTTCCTCTCTTTAGTCTCATGGGAATAAGAAAACTGGGAAATTAGTCCAGTTAGGTCCTCTTTCATATTAAAAGTGATCCAGCACATGCTGAGCATGTCTGAGTTTGAACAAACTCAAAGTGTTAAGAAACCTCTCTAGAGGTTCATGAGCTTCATCATGTGAGCTTCATCATGGCTGTGCTCAAAACTTCTATTTCCTAACAGTTTTGGTGCAATTCAATGCAGAGTTGCTGAACAAGACTGGTGACTCGGTTTTGACAAATATATTTGCTTAATTTTACACTCCATGTAAATTGACAGGTTTCCCTGTAAAACCACACACACAAAAAAGTAATAAGCTACTCACATCAACATCATCAACATCCTTCTGGCCACGACATCCTTCTGGATGACATTTCTCTACACTGTAGCCCTCTATGAATTACCACAGAACGGCTCAGGTTGGAAGGGATCTCAGAGATCTCCTGAGGGGGCTTCAGGATGGCTGGAGAGGGACTATTTATAAGGTCTTGCAATGACAGGACAAGGGGTAATGGGTTTAAACTGGCAGAGGGGAGATTTAAACTAGATGTCAGAAAGAAGTTCTTTACAGTGAGGGTAGTGAAACACTGGAACAGGTTGCCCAGGGAAGTTGTGGATGTTCCCTCTGTGGGAGGTGTTCAAGGCCAGGTTAGTGGGAAGTGTTCCTGCCTATGGCAGGGGGTTGGAACTAGATGATCTTTGAGGTCCATTCCAACCTAAACCATTCTATGATTCTATGATTTTTTCTGATGATAGGCGCTAATTTTACAATTTTATCTAACAGAAATGGTTGTAAGATACTGGAAGTGTTTATTAGTTCCAAGAGAAAAAGGAAGAGCAACAGGCTCTGTGCATAAAACCTAAGTCCTTGAGCAAGCCTTCTTTCTGCAGGATCTAAATCCATCTACACAAAGATATCTGAAGTGTGTCAGATTTAAAAAGGAAGACCAAATTTCTCAGCTTTGAAACAAGTTTTGATTATTAACCCCTCCCTGAATTTAACTGGGATTTTTGCTCTCCCTACAGATGATAGAGCATGAGAAAGGCCATGGGTGAGAAGCTGTATTCTAAAGATAATCATTCTGGACTAGTTGGATTGTCCCAGAACCCTCATAGGAAAACAATCATTATGGAGAACTTACCACAAAGCTGTGTATTCAACCACTCTGAAAGACATCTAGATTGATTTCTGGGTGTTGTGTTGAACTGAATCAGCCACCAATTTACTGAGATTTTGCCATCACTGTTGCACATACTAATCATTGTGTGGCAGGAAGCCAAAAGCAGATATCAACTCCTCTAGCAATCCATGTGCTGAGGGTCTGCCTATCACAAACCCAGTTCAGCTTGCTGCCACTGTTACCTCTGCTATGCTCCCTAGACCCTCTGCTCACTTGCCCCTCTGCATGATTTTAAAACTGAGAGAAAGTGTTAAAATTGGATAAGAATGTTCCAGCTCTTATAGATGTAGAGTACTATCCCTTGTTCCTATTTTGCTGAGCTCTAAGGTTTCGATTTTTGTGCCAAACCTTGAACTACTATGCTTGTGGTCCCATTCTCCAACACCCTGCACCATGCATTGCATCACTCAGGACAACACGAGGGTGGAAGCAGAGCATGATTCCTGTGATTTAGTTACACTCACTTTCAACGAGTGAAAACCCCCAAGCATGCTGTGGAGAGCAGTCATGAAACAAACCTTGTGTATTTAATAACAGTATTTGTCACCGCTGCTTATTAGGATTTAAAGAGCAGTAAAAAAAAAATGACCAACCTCTAATAAAAAGATTAAGGTGCCTTAAACAATTACACACCCAGCAACACAGCCATGACTACCCAGAGTAATACAGCTAGAAGTTCAGAGGAAGTTTCCAAGGAAGTAAGATACAAAGAAGTATGACATTAAAAAAAAAAAAAAAAAAAGGGAGAGGGGGGACACAAAGAAGGATCTGTGCACAGAGAGGGGGTTCTGACAAAACACTTTCACTGAAGCATAGAGAAGTGAAATCCAGTGAGAAGGTTAAACAATGAAGGAGGCAGATTGCTTGGAAGAAATAAGAACAAAAGAGAGAATAGCAAGGAGGAACTTTAGACATAAAGGGAGATTTCCCCCAGTAGGAAATACGCAGACTCACTCGAGGGGCAGAACTGAAATGAGTAACTGGTTTGTGGACTGGTAGGGACCGGGACTGCTTCCTTCTGCACTAGCCAGAAGGAGGAAGTAGAAAGGGAGAAATTCTCAGTATTGCATAAAAACAAAGAGGCACAGTCATTCCTGCAGATCTCTTCCCCCAAACACTGGCCAAGCAAGTAGAAGCACAGCGCAAACCTACACATTTACTCACACACACACACGTATTCTAGACAAAAAATGTTGGAAGCTGCTGAGGTAAGCCACACAACTCCCATTTCTGGGTCCAGACAATAACTCTTTTTTTCACACTGCAAGCATCTACTAAGCCGTCTTGGCAAACCATTTCTTGCTCAGCCCCAATGTCTCCACCTACGACTCCTGAGGGTCAGTCTGTGGTTGTGCTTTCTGAAGTCTCCTTCGCCACTACTGCTTTGCTAGAGCACAATGTGGCAGACCTGTGAGCTCTGGAAACTACAGAGGGAAGGTTTAAATATCACCCAAGCTCTCTTCTGGCTTCAGTTGATGGAAACCTGCTTTAAAGCTCATCATCAAAGCATTCATTTTATAAGCTGCAAGCCTTGGTTCTTGTGCCAGCAGCGACTTCTCCCCATAATTAATTAACACCGTATTAGTCGTGCATGTTCCACAGGCCTGTTGACCAACCTTCTTGGTGCAGCCAAGAGAGAAGCACAGTAGGAGGAAGGTCAAACTCCTTTAGTTTTTTTCCCAAAAGAAAACTGAGCACAAGTGATGTGCTCAGAGGCTAGGAGAGCAACATTTGAGGAGGGACACACCCTGGGTCCCACCAGGACCTTCCAGCAAATACTGAAGGATAAGGACAAGGCAATCTTTCAAATCATAAGACCCTGTGAAATAACTGGAAAGAAAAAGGGGAAAGAGGAGGGAAAGGGACATTATTTCACCTCCTCTCTGCTGTGTTGGGCCTCAACTTCTCACTGATTCCTGGCTCTGAAAAAGCTGCACCTTCACCCTTACAGGGGCTTTAGGCATGGTGCAACTGGCACTGTGCATGGCCAGGAGCCTATCATGGACACCTGAATTTCCCTAGGAAAATTAGGGAGAGCTCTCCCAACAGCAACAGGTACAGTTAAATTCCAAGTACAACTGAATTCCAGACACAGCTGTCCTGAAATCTAACCTGCAAAGCCATTTTCACACTAACTTGTGTACCAAATTTATTCATCTCTGTGCATTTTTTTGTAGATAATCAATTCTTTGGGGGTTTTTTCCCCTGAAGATACTGTGCATTTGGTTCTGTTAAAAGTACAAAGAAAAGCCATGAAAAAAAAAACCAAACATAAAAAAGGTGGGGAAAAATGTAGGAAAAAATCGGAATTGTCCCAGCACAAAACTGTCCCAGCAAATTACTTTGAGAAAAAAGGGGCATTTATATCTAACTATGAATTTGCCACAGCACATCCATAGCAAACATGAATAAATGCAGCTGACAATCCTGCTACTTTGAGATGACAAAGCACCTTAGAAACTATAAAAAGAAGCACTAAAATGCAGCCACGTAGCTGCTTAAAGCAAGAAATACTTTTTCTTCATGAGGAAGTAAAAATGCAATTTATGTTCCCCACACAAAAAGATTTCTTTTTTCTCTTTTATGCCACTCTGAAGATGAACAGAAATAGACATCTAAACTTTACATAATTAAATGGACAGATACAGATTAAAAATCTTCATTTGTTGATCTGGAAAGTCAATGGGCGTCAATCCTAAGAGTCTTACCCTAACACTGGCCCTTTCTTTCTCTAGTTTGAAAGAAAGGCTAGACAAATCTCCCTACATTTTAAAAGAAATTAAAAAGTAGCTATTTATAGCTGCATTTTCATTGGAGCTGTTTCCTTATCAGGAAGTGTGGAGCTAGGAATTACTGCCTGCCTACATAGGAAATTCTTTCACAGATACAAAAACCCAAAAAGGAAATTTCCCTTCAATAGTATTTGGTGGTTTTTTTGCTGCTGGTGGGCTTAAAACAAAGTGTCACTGCTCTGACCAGGTCATAGTCCCTTCAGGAGGTTTGTTCTGCAAAAAAAGAATCTTTAAGACACTTTATGGAAACATTAAAAAAAACAAAAAACAAAACCAAACACTTCCAGAGAAGTGAAAGATGGAGAATTCAGAGAACATACCAATAAATTCAGAAAATAAGTCTTTTTGAAGGGTGCTGAGAGAGTGCAATTTCAATACCAGCATTATGGTATTTGAGTGTGCTGCTAGAGCTCATCCTTACCAGAAAGCATTTGTAAAATTTATCACTCTGGCTAGGAACTAACTCTGGTGCTACAGACTACAACTGCTTTGTTCAGACCAAGTCTTCCTGGTGACCAATATAATTGTCAGACCCTCTCAACTTCTGTCACCCAATTAACTGCTTCCTTCTTCATCCCTAGAGCATGCCCAGTGGTGCACAGTCCAAAAGCCAGTGAAACTACCACTCTCCTTTTGGGAAAGGAGTACGTAATGACAAAAGGCCATGCAGGGATATAATCCTCTGCATGATGCAGCTCCAGGAGAGGGCAAAATCCATGCAGGACATGGGTGCAGCACTTCTTGCCTGCAGAAGAGGTGCAGTATCTTGCAGTAAATGGAATATGGTGCTACAAGTAATCCTGGGACTTGGGTAGCGTCTCTCTGGCTACAAGGATCCACTCAGTAAACTCTCCAACAGGAAGCCTGTGCCGTCTTCAAACCAACCCTCAGAACTGAGACTTCTACAGCTGAATCACAGAATCACTGAGGCTGGAAAACACCTCCAAGATCATCAACTCCAGCTTATAACCTAACAACACCACATCAGCTAAGCGACACCAAGTGCCACATCCAGTCATTTATTAATAAAGACCTCCAGGGATGACGACTTCACCACCTCCCTGGGTAGCCCATTCCAGTGCACAGAGACTTCTGCCTGAGCATTGGTCATTCTACCTCTCCAGTGACTGCAGAGCACCCCATACTGTGGCTGTGGACTCCAAAGACAGGAAAGGTAAATTGGTTAATCACTAGGGACAATTTCACTGTAACTTGTCAAGGTGTAATTTAACATTTTCGTGTTCTGGCCTGAACAACTGCCTGAGCTACTTGACCCTGCTGTCAGTGCAGAATGGACTCTTTTATTCAATGACATAAAAAAGCACATTGAAATCAAAACCAGACAGGCACACACAGGGTGCTCAGGGTTATTCCCAGGCTATGATTTCTGTGCATAATTGTTAGAAAAGATTTGAGCCTATGCAAGTGTCCTGATGTTTTGCCTCGAGTTAATCAATGGTGACCATTAACAACTCACAGTATCACTACCCCTATGGTTATTCATCACAGAATGGCTCAGCCTGGAAGGTACCTCAGAGACCATCTACTCCAAACTTCCCATCATGGGCAGAGACATCTCTCAACTAGACTCAGCTGCTCAAGGCCTCATCCAACCTGGTCTTTAATACCCCCAAGGAGAAAACATCCACAGCCTCCCTGGGCAGCCTATTCCAGAGTCTTCACCACCCTCACACTGAAGAACTTCTTAAGATCCAGTGTAACCCTGCTCTCCTTCAGCTTCAAACCATTCCCCCTTGTCCTGTCTCTAGACACCCTCAGGAAAAGTCCCTCTGCAGCCTTCCTGGAGGGGAGGATCCCTTCAGCTACTGGAAGGCAACTCTAAGATCCCCCTGGAGTCTTCTCTTCTCCAGGTTGAACAACCCCAGCTCCGTCAGCCGGTCCTCATAGCAGAGGTGTATACACTTGGCCTACTACATTAATCCCCGGCATTTTGAAGCTGAGAAGGTTTCTCCTCACACATGATGTGACCCAAACTTTCAATGGTGGACAGTGATGCTCTCTTTCACCATCCAGAAGCTCAGCTCTGTTCTTCATTAGGGCAGTGGCCACGGCATACACGGTATGTTGTATTCACAGGGTTTTTTTTCTACCACACTTGGGTTTTGTTACAAGGCCCTCACCACAGAATGGTTTGTTATTGTGGAGCTGTTAGTCATGGCTTACAAGCAGTTTCTCTTCTGTGTTTTCTTTAATTGTAGAGCTATTTATGAACGTTGGGTTCTATGTTAATTTTATTTCTTTAAAAACAGAAAGCCAAATCAATAAACAAACAAACAAAAAAACATTTATAAACCTAACATAAATAAAGAAGTAAAGACACATTTGGAATGGAAAGAGAAAGCAAGCTAATTTTAGATTCACTGATCTCAACAGCGTCCCTTTAAGATGCTAAAAATGCTTCAAACATAGCAATACCATAAATGTCCTGCTGCTGCTTTTGCTTCTTATTCCTCCACACACTTTCCAGGGGAATTCCAGAAGGGATCAGCTTGAATCCTAGATTAAAGCAACATGGATCTCTTTCTCCTCTGAAGAGAGGTGAGTCTATGTTTTGAACATTTTAAATCCTGGAAGTGAAGCTTTCCAGGAGGGCAAAAGACTGGCTTAGCACTATTAGGACTCCCACACAAGTGTCTTGCCCTTCTCTGCAAGTTCCCACTGGTGCAGGAAGGATCTCACCCCTCCACATACTCTCACTGGAGATTGCCAGTGCACAAAAAATCACAGTGTTAACTCTGTCTGGTGCATAAAAAAACCACAAACAAACAAATTACAACACACCACCCCCCCTTAACTGTCTCAAAAGACAGAAACTAGCTCACAGCACTGGGCTGTTATGAGAAGTTTTTTCACAATTAACCTGAATATCTCTGCCACGGTCACCAGGTAGCAGCAAAAAGCTAATACATTTTAGGTTTAACCCACCAGCTGTTTACATCAAGAGTGACAACTGAAGTGGCCCTGAGTCACCTTGATGCAAACTTAGTGACAAAGGGCTCTGTTTCTCACAAGTGATGAACAAAAACAGTGCCAGAAAACTGTAAGCAGGATTTTCCTGATCCAGATGCCACAGCTTTCCCAGCTGGATCAGTAACAAAGTTTCACTCCTCCTCACCACGGTGCAGGGCTGAACCTAGAGTCTGCGCTTCCCACCCATTCAAACTGCCTGGCCATATGATTGCTTCAAAGTTGGCCTGAGATTGACTGTAAGAAACACCCAGGAGGCAGGCTGGAGTAGCTGAATTAAATTCAGATGAGCACCTGAGGCAGCCTGTGGAAGCAGCCACCTCAGGAAAGAGGCAGGCATAAATTACACCTCTCTGGCTTGTCATTTTCATCCCATTTGCCTAACAACTGGATGAACTCAAATTCATGAAGGAGTCAGATCCAGTCACTTTATTAGGGTTGACCAAAGCCATGGTCACTGAAACTGACACAATGGGTAGCTGGGATTGCCACAGCCCAGTCAGCCTGTCAGCAGATGATTAGGAGTTATGAATTGGATGACCAGCAGGCACTGCTGAGCAGAGGAAGCAGATGGGCTCTGCCCTGCATAGCTCGCAATATAAATGTTCAAGAAGAGCCCACGGTGAAAGACAAAGATGCAACATCAAGAAGATTAAATGCTGCAAACAGTCAGGTAGTAGCAAGCAGAGCCACTGAACTGGCTTCATTTTATTTCATTTATTTTTTTGGTAGGGGCTTGGGATAGGTTAGGCAAATAATAGATAAACAGAGAATGAATATAAAGTGAAAGGCAGATTAGGAGGAAAGGAAACTACATTAAGGACAGTAAGTGGGAGGAACAAAGTAGAAGTGGCCATAATGTCAGAGAAGAGCAAAGAGGGGGCTGGGAAAAGTCAGTCATCTGAGAAAGAAGTCAGTCCACTAAAATCAGTGGGAATTTAAACATTCAATTCAGTGGAAGCAGCATTAGTCTCGGAGTCATTAATTTGACATTCTGGGCACCTCCCACAGTCCCTTTGTCTTGTGCAGCTTTTATTTTCTTTTCCCTGTATGTGCATCACTCAGTTTTCTTCCACAAAGTCCCTTCCAAAGTAAATATTTTTGTTGCTTGCTGCTCTAAATGTGGCTTAGGGTGAACGATTTTTTTTCCTTGTCTCACTACATATATTCAGTTCAATGCACTGAATATTCTATTAACTAAATAACAATATTCTTAATGCTTCAAAGTGGCTTTCCAGCTGCTAGCCAAAATTGTAGAATAATTAACAGGTGCCAACGGATTAATAAAAGGAGCAGCATAATTAATAGACACTAAACAGAAAAAATGGATCCTTGGCAACCCTGACAGCACTGTTGTTTCCTCCTCCTCCTCTTAATTGTTTCCTGCATTCCTTTGAAAGAAAAGGGGGAAAGGGGAAAAAGGTCGGAAAGGGGGAAGGGGGCAAAAAGGTCGGAAAGG
>VWZE01026268.1:29428-41617 GCA_013396675.1 Eubucco bourcierii
AAAAAAAACGGATGGGACACTGAACACCTAGAAAATCTTGTCTCTCTCACACACCACTTCAAAGCAAGCCCAAGCCATTCTGGTGCAAAGTGTTGCTCTCAGCTTGCTGCTCAGGAGCTCATGCAGAACCAGAAGTTTCATCTTCATGTCTGCAGTCCCACCACTATACTATAGCCACCAACTGCTGACTGCCACGGCAGAGAAGAAACTATGCTGAAGATTCTGAGTTTGGATGGAGTGGGGAAGCCAGGCCTGGCTCACTCCACCATCAGGACATTACCCCCGGGGCTTTCAGCTCAGTTCTTTTTAACCTGGAATTGTTCAGTCTCTCACTAAGCCCTTTGACTTACTGTGTCTACTGAGTTCCTGTCTATGCATCACTATCCAAGCAACAGGAATCCGTGAGATCATAGTTAAGCAAGAAAAGCTGAAGTCCTAACAGGGACTTTATTAAGACCAGGTGAAAGACACACCTGTGGAGCTACAAAATAGTCCTCTGCTTTTAACTCATGCAACTCCTTCCCTGACTCAAAACAGCTGACTCCGTGCTTCATGTTCCTGCAAGGCGCAGCTCTCTGCCCATTCTGCAGTCTCACTGCACCTTCTCACCATTGGTGGACACATCAGCAATTTACAATCAGATCAGCCATTTCCCAGTGCTTCCTGCTGCGATCCAAAGCTCAGATAATCAAAGCACACTGCAGCTGATCATTTTGTTTCTTGAATTAGATATTGAGGAACACCTGCTGAAACCTAGCCACAAAGATACTTGCCTCTACAAACAGGTACTAGAAAACAGATTGGAGACCTGAAGTCATAGAACCAAACAGGTTGGAAGAGACCTCCAAAATCATCCAGTCCAACCTATCACCCAGCCCTAGCCAATCAACTAGACCATGGCACTAAGTGCCCCATCCACTCTTTTCTTGAACATCTCCAGGGACAGCAACTCCACCACCTCCCTAGGCAACCCATTCCAATGGCAAATCACTCTCTCTGTGAAGAACTTTGTCGTAATATCCAATCTATACCTCCCCTGGCACAACTTGAGACCGTGTCCCCTTGTTCTGTTGCTGGTCACCTGGGAGAAGAGACCAACACCCACCTGGCTACAACCTCCTTTCAGGTAGCAGTAGAGAACAATGAGGTCACCCCTGAGGCTTCTCTTCTCCAGACTCAATAACCCCAGCTCACCCAGCCTGTCCTCACAGGGTTGTGCTCTAGGTCCCTCACCAGCTTTGTTGCTCTTCTCTGGACATGTTCCAGTACCTCAACATCTCTCTTGAAGTGAGGGACCCAAAACCGGACACAGTACCCAAGGTGTGGCCTGACCAGTGCTGAGAACAGGGGAAGAAAAACCTCCCTTGTCCTGCTGGCCATACTGGTCCTGATACAGGCCAGGATGCCACCGGCTCTCCTGGGCACACTGCTGGCTCATGTTCACCCTACTATCTACCAGCACCTCCAGGTTCCTTTGTGCCAGGCTGTTCTCCAACCACTTTGTTCCCAGCCTGTAGCACTGTTTGGGGATGTTGTGGCCAAAGTGTAGAACCCTGCACTTAGCCTTGTTAAGTCTCATTCCATTGGCCTATGCCCACCCATCCAGCTTGTCAAGGTCCCTCTGCAGGGCCTTCCAACACATCAACACCTGCTCCTAACTTGGTATCATCTGCAAACTTACTGATGATGGACTCAATCCCCTTGTCCACATCATCAATAAAGATACTGAACAAGACTGGCCCCAGCACTGATCCCTGGGGGACACCACTAGTGACTGTCTGTCAACTGGATGTGGAACCATTGACCACCACGCTCTGGGCCTGGCCCTCCAGCCAGTTCTTGCCCCATATCAGAGTAAATCCGTCCAAGCCACAAGCTGCCAGCTTTGCCAGAAGCTTGTTGTGGTAGATGGTGTAAAAGGCTTTGCTGAAGTCCAGGTAGACTACATCCACAGCCTTCTTTTTCCTCCCTCCTGAAGAACGGAGGACCCAACCTCGGGTCCTATTTTATGCTCACAGAAATACTGAATCACAGCTTCAAAGACAAGGGCTACATGGTTTCAAAGGGCCTTCTCGATGGCCAACGACAGGAGGGAAGTGCAGGCAGAGGACAGAAATAAATCTAGAAGCCCGAGCACTTCCCTCAACACTCAGGAGGTGCTCTGTCAAAGTAGGATGTTAAGCTTTCCGTACCTGTTGCCTTCCTCTCTGCACTGATTAACCTCCTAAAGGTGTATATGGTAACTTCATTTATACCAAGGCAGCTGCCCGGAGATTTACCCTTATAAATACACTTGATTCATTTTTTTCCTAGTATTCCTAAGAAGGTGACAGTAAACCCCATAAAGCTGTGGAAATAGAGTTATTTTTTCCCCACATGCTTTGGATGTCCACAGCAATGTGGGAGTTTGCTGATGCATTTTACAAGGCACCAAGAGGAGTTAGCTCTCTGACTCTTGTGCCTTTGAAATGCCCTCTCTTGCTAATCCTGTATTTTTTCCAGCACCTTTAACTCAAATATCAAAGCAATTTACAGACGTTAGGTAAGTCTTTTTCTTTTTATTAGACACACGGGCAACCTGAGTTACAGAAAGAGCAAAGCTCAAATGAGCTAAGTAATTTCTGAGTTAAGCTGTCTGGAAAAGAGACAGCATGTGACTCTCAGTGGCAACAGATTTAACAAGTGCATCCTGAAAGAGCAGCCCTTGGAACTATCCGGGCCAGATTTACACAAGATGTGGAATGGCAATGTCACAGGGAGGTCAAGGCACTGGGCTTGTGGAAGAATGAGTTACAGCCCTGTTTGCAGCATGAGTCAGTAATATGGCTGGATGCAGAACTGCAAAAATCAGTCCAGTTCTGCAACCAGCTGTAGCTCTGTGCCTCAGCCAAATGCAACTCCTGCCCCATGCAGATGCGTGAATGCACAAGGTCACATTGGGTCCTCCAGGCTTTCTGAGGCCTTTTAGAGTCACACTTACAGAAGGTACCTGTTGTGCTCACAACACTGAGAACAGATTTGCTTTCATCTTCACAGCTTCAGAACTGCCTAAAGCTTCTCCCTATGGGATTCATCAAACAAAACCATGGCTGGTATCTCGTGTTTCTAAGGTTATTCAACCTTAGGATTTTTGCCAAGTTTCCTAACCAGTCAGTTTAATATTTCCCCTTGCATCAAGGCCAAGAGTAAATGGGTCAATGGCAGGGTTATTCAAGCAACAGCTTAGAAGGACAGGTAGTGCTGATAGAAGAATGAGTGTGGACCTTGTATGTACTCGAGCAAAAAGCCTTGCTGCAGCTTATTCTACTGGTAAAAGAACCTAAATCAACACACATTTGATGTGGTCCTTTGAGATTGTTGTTCATGAGTGCTAGGAGAGAGCTTGGCACTGCCAGTTTCCAGATTCACTGCCTGTCAGGGGACTCTATAAACACTTAAACCCATAAGTGACCTAGCAGTTAGCCCCTAAGAACTTGAAAATAGCATCTCCCAAGTGTTTTGCCAGTAGCCACAATGAGGTGGATAAAACAGTTGGCTTATTCCTTGCTGTCGTTAACTTTTTAAGTCTTCTTCAGCTCATGGCTCACAGTGACTACGAGTAACTCAAGAGGTGCATTACGTCAACCTCTATGGAGACCCTCCTTGAGGTTAACCCTAGTGGTTGGTGCTCCAACAGTGCCACCCAGAAAACAGACTGATCTGCTGAGAGCAGGTCGTGCTTTCACCTGCACAATCTAGCAGAGACAGATTGAAATACATTGTAAAGGATCCAGACAAGCTATGGTTACGGTAATGTTTTCTCTGTACTAAAAAAGTATAAACCACTAAATATTCAAGAATTGAGAAAGGAAGGTAAGTCCAAAGCTATAATTGATTACTACTATCTAGTAGAAGTGCACTTAACAGCTGACTGGGCTCCAAAAGCCAAAGCACACACTGATTTTAGTTTGAAGAACTGGGGTAAATCCCTTACAGAAAAAGACATGGAAAAGTCTATCAGGAATACAAATTATTCATATTGCTAAAATAATAATAATGACATTTTTTTGATGCTGAATAAGGCTGCAAGGTAAAAATAGCTTCATGTTATTGCTAAAGTCAGCCCCTTCTAAAATCCAAACAGCAGTATTCATCACCACTATTCTCCAGCTTGCAGCCTTGTAAGTCTCTTTGCCTCTTTATTAACTTCACTCAGATGGCAGGCTCAAAGGGCATACAAGTGTTCGCAAAAAATAAAACAAAGCATGCAAAAAGGCATGCTAAACAAGCTCTCAGGCTGTCCCAACAACATGACTACTCCAGTAGCTGGAGAGGTGATGCATTAAACCAACTGTTTTTAATTGGTAAAGCAATGAAATGCATGCAGCTTTCAGGAAACCAAAGCAGTTCATGCAGTCTGCAAATACGCTGTGTTGGACAGAAAAGGGAGCTGACTTTTATCAACAAGTAAAAATTTACTCCTGTACTGCCTGTGATGATACTACACAGGGTAAGATTAACCAAGAGTGAAAGTTGACACTCATTTGCCCTGCAGGTTGCTGGTGCACCTGTGCCACTCTGTGCCTGTCTTGCCGCGTTTGATATTTATTTCGCCCTCTCAAACAGCACAGACTCTCCCTTCTCCCCAGAGAAGCAGGCAGGTGAAGATAGAGTGATTCATGCTGAGATAACTATCAGAAAGCAAACAGCTACAAGTAAAAGAGAAGAAAGGTACCTAGGCACCTGTTGTGTCCTCACAGGCTGTTCTTGCTTACTTACAGGACAGAGTTTGCAGGACACTGCTTTAAGCGAAACATCCAACTCAGAGAGGGCAGCGCTACCAGGCATGCAGATGTTCTGGTGCTCTCTTAAGATTCTGGGGGAGCCCCATGCTTAAAAACCCATGAGTAACATGCCCTTAGCTTGGCAAAGTCCAGGTTTGAAACCCTGGTGAAAGTTTGCATTCTGGACATGGCACTGTACTCTCCCAAGTGAGGAGAATACAAAAAACCCAGACCCTGAAGAGGATCTTGTTTTGCTGTTGTGGATCCTCCTAGGAGTAGGTGCCTTGGACGCAGAAGAAAGGAATAAGTGGCCTTAGAGAAAACGAGGGAGAATGAGGTGCTCACAGAGAAGAAGATTCAGAATGTCCTGCACATCTAGGCACTCAGCAAGGCAATGTCAGCAAATCAGCTGTCAAGTAGCACAGGGGACAAGAGCAAGAGATTAAAGTAAGTTAATTGTTATGGAAGCAAGTGAGGGGAAGAGGAAAGGGAATGAAGAGATAAGCAGTGTTCAATAATGTTTTGTATGCAACACTATAACTGGATACAAAAGTCCAAGAAACTACTATCAGGTGAGCTACAGGGTTTAACATGGGGGAAGAGGGGGTAAAAATATCAGATCCCCTAAGAGATGGCCACATGGCACCAGGTCTGGATGGGTCTATAGAAATTTTAAAGGTATGCATCCAGTAACTTATGCCAGGGACAAAGGATCGTGCTCCAGAAACAGGAAAATAGAGCTCTGCAGTACCAGGGTAAAAATTAAACCCTCCACTTCTCTCCCTTCCCCCTGCTGCCGTCATCTTCTTAATTTCCATGGCAGACTTCTCCTCATTTTTGATCCCATTAATATAGCAATTCACGTCAAATCTCTAGCAGTATAATCAGCACACTACCAGTAATTAGAGAAATTAAAACAAACACAGCTCTCTGGAATGGACCTTATGCAAAGCAGCACTGGGAAAAGATTAACATCTCATTTCCTGCACACAGAGCAGAGATTGTCTCCATGACCTTAGTGATTCTGTGAAGCTCAGTTCCTCCCTGCCTCTTCCCTTCAGCCGGTCTCTGACAAACCTCCCAGAACAGAGGGGCAGGAGATGGCTACCTTCTCACGTCTCAATCCTTACTCAAGCAAATAAAAAAAACTACCACAGAGGTACAACAGTTCACCACGAAAGGGAAGGCGAAAGGAGACAGTGGTGAAGTTCAGGCTTCTCCCAAAATGATTATAGCCACTCTTCTAATTAAATGAAAATGGTACAGACAGCACTATTGATGCACTCCAATGCTGCGAAAAGGCAGCTTGCAGAGGTCAATGTTGTTGTTGAAAATCCCATGATACAGTTGTGTTATTGTCTAAGCGCTCCAAAATAGCTCAAATTAGCAAATATAAATTAAGAAAACAAAACAAAACAACAAAACTAGCTGAACCACATGCTCCAAAAGCATTTATTCACTGAGGTCACTGGTAAAACGTGGGAATAAAGAGTAGATAGAGGCTAAGGAAGATAATATCAGGCAAAACTAAAAAACAGCAATAAGACAAAGAGCTCAACAACAGTCACATGTGGATTATTCATTTATATGAATAACAAACCATGTTATCCATACACATCCCAACTAGGCAGCACAAATCTATACGGGAGACAGGATCTGGGTAAGAATTCAGATGTGGAATCATCACACTCTGGAAAAGGTGTAAAGCCTTACCTAAGTGGAAGACCCTTGCACCCACCCTTCTGTAGTGAGGCTCCAAGAAGGTTTAGTAAAGCTGGGTTTTGGCCCAGCTGGCCTACTACTACAAGGCAGAAATCACCCATAGGTTCAACTGCCTGACATTAAGAAACTATCTGCTCCCAGCTGCTTTCCACATTCAACCCCAAAATTTGTGTGATGGGGTTGTCCATGCATCATTCCTCCAAAGAATTTGCTACTGATCTCCATTTTAGTAGGGCATAGAGAAAGGAGGACCACCGGTCTGGTCCATGGGACAACTCCTTTTGCACCAGCACCATAATTTTGTTAGCACAGCCCCTTAGCACAAAGTACCACAGAAAGATCAAGAGTCTATGGCACAGCTGGGGGGGCGAGGGAGTGAAAGCCACTCACATGAAGCTTTGAAGTACTGTGGCCAGTGAGCAAGCAGCAGGGCAACAGAGAGCCTTAAGCAGGCTTAGATAGCTGCATGTCAACAGATTTTCACATTCTCTTTTCTAAAGCAGGTAGTGCTAAGAGAAACTCATCTCAGCAGCATACGGTGGTTGTACAACCCTGCCTGTACACGTGGGAATTCACACCCTCAACACTCGTGACTGTAGTCATGCTCTCATTTTAATGCAAAATTTCTGCAGGCCATGAAACTGAGATGGGAAAACTAAGGGGAGACATGATGTACAGGGAGCTGCCCTCTCAAGTGTTATCAGAAAGGAGAATCCTAGAGCCATTCTGCAATGTCTCAGGGCTGGCATGGCAGTGCAAGTGTTCCAAGTTGCATTACGGAGCTGTCACTGCAGTGGTAAGTTGCAATGCTGCTAAGAATTCAAATACATCTCCACCACAAGCATCAAATACTTCCGTAGCATGAAACCACAGGTCAGAACTGTCACATGGATGAGGTCAACTCATTCACTGCCATGGATTATCTGCATGCCAATCAGGCAAATAGTGGAAAAATCATGGCAGAGTAATTCACATAGAAGTCAGAGCTTTTAGACTTCAGTCACTGGTGGAAATAAAATTCCTGAGGAGCTACAACACTCTGAAATACACATAGAAATACACCTTAAAAATTAAGGAATGACCCTTCTAGGTCCCATTGCACAGTTGGATTTTAATCCCATCTCTATCTGCGAAATCCTCCATTTTTAAAAAAAACTATTATTCCAGTCCTGACTTACAGTAGTGGAAGTAAAGTGAACATATGAGCCTCAATCTTTATCTTCTTAGTTCAGTCACTTAAGTCTGCTCTCCATCCTTAGCTCCATGAAATCAGAGTGAACCTGGGGGTGAACAACGTGTATATATGGCTGTTTGGAAACAAATTACAACATCACCTGTTATAATTATCATCTATCTGTTACCAATTGAAAATATGGGCACACCCAAAAATCAGCTGCTATAACAGGCTAGAAAAAAAGTTGTTTATGTGTAATCACCGAGGTGCCTACTCTGGTGAGCATGAGAATGTCTCTCCTGTCAACTGCTGGAGGCACCAAGACAGCCCTGACTGCAAGCCTGGGTTCTGGTACTGAAATACCATTTCAGACCAGAGAACTGGTTGCACCTACTGACTCTGGTGTGAAACAACAGTTTAACCTTGCAAGGCTGACATCTTTACAACTTTCCTCACCAGCAAAGAAAACACTGTGAGCATACCAAACACTATCACATTTCCATGACAGCATTTCAGCACTCTCCAGACTTCTGGCAGACTTTCCCTGAGAAAGGACACACCAGATATATAGAGAAACCTGGGGGTGCCATGATGAGGTCTAACCTCACAGCTGCTGCTCCTAAAGGTTCTAGTACTGCAAAAGTAACTCAGCATATACAGAGTGTGCTACATCCTCATGTTCAACAACACCTATAAGTAAGCAAAAGCAACTTGTCAGAGGGAATCTAGGCCAGCTAAGGAAGAGGACAGCTATAGTAAGGGCTGCTGGTGAAAAAGTGGGCAGATCCACTTGAGTGCTCAGGAAAACCAAACAGAATCCACAGAGACAAAAATACAGCCAAATAAAACACACAGACTGCCTCAATAAGCTAGTCCTGAAACAGAGGCAATGGATGTTTGTCATTGTTAAGTATCAGAAGGATACTTACAGGACAAAGAGCAATGGGTGCAACCTGGAGCAGAGCAGGTTCCATGTGAAGATAATGAAAAAAACTTTTTTCACTGCCCAGAGAAGTTGCAGAGTCTCCTTCTTTGAAGACATTCAAACCTCCCCTGGATGCACTCCGGTGTGACCTGAGCTGGGGCAATCCTGCTCTGGCCCGGGGATTGAACTGGATGCTCTCCAGAGGTCCCTTCTAACCCTTAACATTCTGTGATTCTGATCATTTGACTCCCAGCATATTAAATGCAGAGAGAGCTCCTAAAAAGTACTATACTTGCACTGACCTCATCTACCGTACAGAAACTGGATAGGAAGAAACATCAAATTGCCATCTTCTCACTCTCATCTATTCCAGCCACTTTAACATGAACACCATAAAATCAATGTGACTATAAAGGAAGCCCTGGGTGACACAGTACAGTATATAAAAAACAGCTGGTAGGATTTCACTTAGAACATTGTATCCTGCACATCTGCAGGCTCTTCATTCTGCACCATATATATAGACATCTCTGAGTATAGGTGTTTATGTGAGATAGACAAGTTTTACAACAGTCAGAAGGCCTAGTTTGTAAGGAAGGAATAAATGAACCACAGAGACAGAGGGAGATATGACAGACACAACTCAAAAGCCAAAAGGAAATAAAAAGAGGGGAAAGGGGAAATAGTCTGGTAGATGTATTTCAGAAGCTTGAGCTAATGCAAAGCTGTGATTAAAACATTAAGATTCAGTGGAAGACCACTTAAGGAAGTTGACTTACATCAAAACAAGGAAAACCTGCAGGCAAGTCTACATGTACAAGAATAAGGTTATTTTTTTATAATTTAACAAGCTCTGTAGCAGGTTTTGGAAAGTCCCACCAGAAGGGGTAAGCTCACAGGATGTTAGAGGTTAGAAGGGACCTCTGAAGATCTTTGAGTCCAATCCCCCTGTCAGAGCAGGACCAGTCTATGGGTTTAGAAGAAACTGAACCCTTGCTGATCAATGCATCAGCCATAGGATATTACTCAGAAAAAAACAAACCACCTGGGAGATAGAGCCACAACAAAATCCTTTATTCCCTCTCCAACATGATCCTTCCAGCAGAGGACTATTGGGACTGGAAGAACTTTAAGGAGACTTTCTGTTTGTGCAGAAGCAGCTGGGCATGGTACATTATACCTGACTCAAAAGAATGAGAGATGAGCTTTCACATGTGTTTGAAAGAAGCTGAAGTTCCTAAGCAAGACATCCTTTTAAGAAAGTACAGGTGGCAGAATGAAAGCAGAGCTTGAATCTGACAATTTGGTCTGTATTCCAGGGACAGCGACAGGGTCCAATGATGCCTCTTTATTAAATGCTTTCTCCTCCATTAATGTTGCACTCTCTAATGATTTGGCCATTACCATTAATAATTCTGCAATGTCCCTGCCTGGAGCTAATAAGTAATGAACTAAGTGGGTGAATATTCTGTTGTGTAAGGAGAGCTATTAGCAATCCTTTCCAAACTGCTCTGAAAACAAGAGATGCCTTCCAGGTACGACCTGCCCATGTGACAGGATACGCCCCACACAGCCCTCACTCCTTCACTCTGTAAATTCCAGTGGCACTCCCAGCACTCAGAAGGGGAACAAAAAGTGGACCACTCCCTGCATAGTGCTGCTGTGTGGAGCTAGGAACCAGATGTCACACTGCAAAGCACTAGAAAACACAAAGCTCTGCCGAAGAGGTTTAAAGAGAAACCTCCCTGAGAAGGACAGAAGCCTGTTCCTAGACCTGCTACTGACTCAAAGTTGTGGCATTACTGCAGTCCTCGTTGCCTTGGATGTGCCAGCAGGGCAATGGGAGAATGCTGAGTCCACAGGTCTGTCAAGCTCTGGGATGCCTAAGAAGGAAAAAATCTCAGTTTAGTTGCTTTCCTTCTGCCATAGCTTTTCCTGTTCGTTAAGTTTCCCAACTGTTTTAATTGTTCCTTTCAACCTTTGCATTGCTTTTTGTTCTTCCTTAAATTATTATTTTGTTTTAGCTCATAATCCCGAAGCATTGGTTATGATGTTGCTCCTGGCAGATGAGAAGTGTTGAGGTTTCATTCTGGTTATCTTTGGCTTGTTTTCACAGCTAAGCATTGCTGGTTCACGACTGAATGCACCCTGGAGCGAGAGCCACTCCACCCTTACCATAGACTGCTTATGAACTGCGAATACTGCCCGACTACAGAAGTGACAAGCCTGGGGACTCAGACAGCTGAAATGGGGTAAACTGCAGCCACTGAAGAAAAAGAGCAAAGTAGTAGTCCTGGGCCCAATCTGACTCAATCTGAAGGCTCATCCATGGTCCTCACCATTACACTGTTTAAGTAAGTGCTATACTACTTCTATGCCTTTTGTGCACTGAAGAGCAGTGTTATTACACTCATCTGGACAAGCGGAGGGAACAAAGAATATGCAGATTAGGTGGGCAGCCCATCAGGAACACAGGCACTGAGCAAAACCCTTCTTTGACACCTTAGAAAACAATATTCTGGCCTAAAAACTCTACTGGGATCCAAATCCAGCTTTAGGACCTTATATTTATAGAGCATCAGCACTTAGAGGCAAACTGAGGCACCACAGAAACACCAAGCAGAGAACAGCTCTGAACAGCTCACAGCCAAACTAGTCAAGACAGAATAATACCAGAGGAAGGATCTTTTTAAACTCTATTTTACAATCAGGAACAGAGGTGCAGGAAGCAGCAGCAGGTTGCCCAAATCCTATGGTGACCCTCCAACCACATAACCACGTTTCTGGGATGAGGTTGCTGCTCTGGAAGCACAAAGATGAAGACAAGTGAGAAGTAAAATGTTGCGGACAATGAGCAAAATCTCTGAGAAGGATTTCACTTTGCAGTTTAACATTGATTGTAAATACTTTCCACATAAGCACTTCTGATTTCTAATGCTCCTCCTTGTCAAACCACTGACTGAAATATTTCAGCTCCCAAGCAGCAACAGAGATGGCCTGCATCAAAAGAGAACTGTGATCCCACCCATCCTGTACCACAAGAATCAGGACAGAGGCACTCCAACCCTTACAACCCTTCCCACAGTTACACAACAGCACAGATGCAGCTAGGAAGGCAGAGTCTCCTTACCCAACACAACTCACAGTTAAACAGCCTTAAAAACCAGCACAGCTTTCTGCTGGCACAGGCAAAGCAAAAACAGGGGGGCATCAATCACCCCCATCTAATCAGGATGGGTGTGTTTAACGCTGGAGCTGAGCTGTGAGACTGTCAGGGAAGATGAAGGATGAAAATAAAAAAAAAGATTTTTTTTAAAAAAAAAAAAAAAAAAAAAAGCAGGAGCAAACCTGCTTACAAAAAGCATGACAAAATACTTCTTCTGTTCCTACAGCCAAGGAGGTGACTGGGACAATTGCCCAGGAAAGGGAACATTCCCAGCATTTGAGGACACACATGTTCCTCCTTCTAGCAAGCATCTCCCACTAGCCCCTTCCACCACATGCACTTCCCCACAGCCCTGCTCACACAGAGGAACAGCTGAGATTTGCATCAGGAGAAAAAATAATCACATTTTCTTCTTTCCCCCCCCCCCCCCCCCTCTTCT
>VWZE01026268.1:41644-55851 GCA_013396675.1 Eubucco bourcierii
CCCCCTCCTTTTTAAAGCTGGCAACAAAGACATAAGACTTTTCCTGGCATTCCTCTTGTTTATACAGGACCTGCCAAACCGGTTGTGTGATTTTTATGCTGCTTTCTTTTCCACAAAGTCCTTAGAAAGGCAGAATAACAGAAAGCAAATAAGGAAAACGTTTAGTTGTATAGGTCCAAGGATCAGCCCATTGAAGTTGAAAGAAAATATCAGAAACTACCCAGAATCTTTCTAAATTTATTTTCAATATCCACAACCCATGGTTATGTTTACTACTAAGAGTACTATTGAAGTAGAACAGTTGTTTTCAAATTTCAAATCAGTTTCCATTTCAAATTGTTTAAAACCTAAAGAAATTTAGTTATGCACAGATGAAACAAGAAGTGGAGGTACAGAGCAGTCAAACTGCTCAAGGTAGGTAGAGTCATGGACAGAGAGAACATCTGAGAATCCACCTGGCTCCCTGCATATTAGAATCATAAAACTGTCAGGGTTGGAAGTCACCTCAAGGATCATCTAGTTCCAACCACACTGCCATGGGCAGGGACACTGGATGGGGCTCTGAGCAGCCTGATCTAATTTCCATTAGATCAGGCTGCTCAGAGCCTCATCCAGCCTGGCCTTAAAAACTTACAGGGATGAGGTTTCCACCACCTCCCTGGGCAACCTTCTCCAGTGTCTCACCAACCTTACGGTGAAGAACTTCTCCCTAACATCTAATCTGAATCTACTCACTTCTGGTTTTGCTCCATTCCCCCTAGTTTTATCACTACCTGACATCCTAAAGAGTCCCTCACCAGCTTTCTTGGAGGCCCCCTTCAAATACTGGAAGGCCACAATAAAGTCTCCTCAGAGCCTTCTCTTCTCCGAACTGAACAATCCCAATTCTATCAGTCTGTCCTCATAGGAGAGGTGGTCCAGCCCTCTGATCATCCTCAAGGCCCTTTTCTGGACAAGTTCCAGGTAATGTCTCTTCTCCTATGTATATGTGCCTGCTTGCCAGCCAAGGCTGGGCTACTGTATGTGAATATAGATGCTTTAACTCCAGCACCAAACAGCTCCTAATCAATCCTAGAAAATGCTGCTTCTTTATCCTCCTACAATGCAGCAGACAAAAAAGGATAATTCAGCAATTGCAGCTGCCTGGTTCTAAGTCCATCACCAGGGATCTGAAGACCAGAAACGGTAGCCAATTTGATGGTAAACATTTTCCTCAATGCTTGCAGTCTTGCTAAAAATCAAAACATTACTCCAAAAATATCCTTTTCAATTACTACACAGAGGGGTTTGTGATGTTGAGGTTTGTTGGGATAGTTTGGGGTTTTTTTTCCAGAATAACTTATCTCAAGAGCAGCAGCAGGAGAACTGTACAGCTTTCCAAGTGGAACATTTGGTCTTTGATTCAGAAGAAATTTCTGGTTTGATAGTAATTGTTTTGCTATCCATATTCAAAATCCTAAAGCAGAATGAAAAATAAGGTATGAGTTTAGCTTTCTGGTTAGAGTATCTTTGACTTGCTCTGATGTCAGGATGACGAGGTATGAGAAAAAATAAAGAGATTGGGGGAAAAAAATTTAAAAACCAAACAAACAAATAAAATAAAAAAAAAAAATCAGTCAAGTGTGCCAAACTAGTCACCCTACCCACACAGCCCTGGGTGCCCACTGTTTACTCAGGTGTCCCTATCTTCTCTGATGACACAGAAATCACAGTCTTCCCCTCCAACACTTTCCTATCGCTCTGCTCTCTTACCCATGAGGCCACTTAGCACACACAGAGCCTGCCACTCAGATGGCCCCAGTTTAAGTGACATGGTAAATATTCATTTTCACTGGGCTGTATAATAAAGGATGAGATAAAACCCTGAGCAAACAAATGGGCAAAGTTCAAGCTTACAGCTGCTCCTCATGGGCTGCTTTTAAAGTTGACACACCTGCTTCTTTGGCAACTGGTTTTATTCCTGAAGGCTTGGGCTTTGCAGGGCTGCCTCAGTAGGCTGGGTGATGAGCTTATACAGGATCTGCCTGTCAGCCACGAGGATCCCAAAGCGATATACAAACAGTTTATGAGGGATTTACAAGCTCACTGCACAAGCGATTGGACACCACAGCTTACACATCTGCAAGCAGGAAAAAAAAGGAAATTCATTCACCAGGTTCCAGTTACATGAAAGTGGAAGCTGCCTGGGACTCCTTAAAATCAGCTTGAGTAAGAATAGCCACCCCCACAGAAACACCATCCTCTTGGATTGTACGCTGTCTTAAGACGGTCCAGTTCCCTCTGTGGCAACAACAGAAGGCTTCCATAATATCTATATTCATAACCACAAAGCAGTATGAGAAAGGATCCCTCCTAACAGCGTGGATGCTTAAAACTTGTGTGGATCAGACCTTACGGGCATAATCCTGGAATGATTCAGTTTGGAAGGGACCTCGGAACTCATCTACTCCAACCTCCCCACTATGGGCAGGGACACCTCTGAACTAGACTTGGCTGCTCAAGGCCTCATCCAATCTGGCCTTCAACACCCCCAAGAAGAAGGCAGTCACAACTTCCCTGGGTAGCCTATTCCAGAGTCTCACCACCCTCCTACCAAAGAACTTTTTCCTAAGATCCAGTCTAACCCTGCTCTCCTTCAGCTTCAAACCATTCCCCCTTGTCCCAGAATCATAGAATTGTCAGGGCTGGAAAGGACCTCAAGGATCATCTAGTTCCAATCCCCCTGCCATGGGCAGGGACATCTCACACTAGATCATGTTGCTCAGAGCCCCATCCAATCTGGTCTTAAAGACCTTCAGGGATGGGGCTTCCACCACCTCCTTGGGCAACATGTTCCAGTGTCTTATCACCCTCATGGTAAAGAACAACTTCTGTCCTGTTTCCAGACACTCTCATGAAAAGTCCCTCTGCAGCCTTCCAGTGGGATCCCTTCAGCTATTGGAAGGCAGCTCGAAGGACCTCCTGGATCCTTCTCTTCTCCAGGCTGAATAACCCCAGCTCCTTCATCTTGTTCTCACAGCAGAGGTGCTCCAGCCCTTGGATCACCTTTGTGGCCTCTTCTGGTCTCACTCCACCAGTTCCACGTCCTTCTTATGCTGGGGACACCAGAACTGGAGGTGGGATTGGAGGTGAAGTCACAGCACAACAGAGTCGAGAGGCAGAATCCCCTCTCTTGCCCTGCTGCTCACACTCCTCTGGATGCAGCCATCCTACACAGCCTTCTCCACAACAGCAAGCATCCTCCAGACACTGTCAGGCTCAGATACACAAACACTCCAGCGATGGCAGGCATGGTTCTTGGCTCCAGGCTAACCCAATCCGCACTGGACAGAGCAGTGCAGGCTGTATATGTAGCAGGATGATAATCCACGCAACAAACTATACTGATGATCTAGCTAGCAACCATTCCACTTGTCTCCTGCCGGCTAAGCCAGTGCTAAAATCACAGAACTGTGAACTGCCAGACAACTAGATTTATCTAGAAAACTTACCCTCTTCCTTTTCTCCAGATTGCTAGGAATACAGTGATCCAAGGGCCCAGACTGGAAATACTAAAGCTACTGACACATTTAAATGCAGAGCAGTCTGGCCTGCACAGAAACCTAGGACTTTTTGTTGGATTAGGTGGAAGGGTGTCCAGGCTTCAGACAAAGCTCTGCTGTCTTTCAACATGTGTACATGTACATTTACATTACCTATCACTGCTGCAACTTCAGCCTCCATGTCGAAATCCGCAGCAACAATCAAGCACCTCTGCTGAAACTCACCTCAGCCTGCAAGTGTGCAAAAATTAACACATCTTTGTTGCACGAACTGATCATAAAAAGACTGTGCATTGCTGCTGACAAAGGGAACCACAGGTTTTGCTGAACATAACAAACAGCAGAAGTGGGAAATGGAGACACTGGCATTTGTAGTGAGCAACCCACCTACCTACTCCTACTACTTGCAATAGCTGGCTGCTGATGTAGGCTGTGATAGCATTGCAGCAGGACAATACCCCTTGCCATAGCTAAGATCATAATTACAAAACAGATCAAACAAACATAAAAGCATCAGCCCCGTTGGGAAATGCATACAGCACTCTGGGCACAACAGAAATTATTATTAGGTGTACACAGAGCTCCTAGTTTGGGGAGAGAAAGAGAAAGCCTGTTACTAAGAGACAGTTGAGAATTTAGGGGCACGAATTCTCTAGTGCCTGGGAGTAAAGAAAAATGGGAAACACTGACAGATCCAGATACAGAAGAGAAGAATCAGATCTCACTGATGAGGACAGAAAGGAAACATGAGAGATCCATGACAGAAAGAGGGAAGAAACATCACAAGCTCCCTAGTCTGTAGAAGCAGCAAAAACCTTCAAGGTTTAACTGTAAAAACTATGATTTCAGAAAAAGCATACACACTTTTTTAAATTCAAGGCAGTGGGGGTTTCCCCCTCCTCTATGGAAATAAAAAGTTCTAAAGGCACTAGATGTGCAGATTTCAGACACAGTTGCAAATCCTCATACCTCAGCAAGCCCTTGAGAACAGAGACCAAAGCGTGTGCATGTGTTCACTACGCAGGATACCTACAGGTGCCTATGAATACAATGGAGGCAGGCTTATATTTTGCAAGAAACCCCTTTTATTCCTAGCAAAATTAGCCCTTCTGATTAAACCAAACTGGAGAGATTTCTTTCAGCCACTGTGGAACCACTGGTATTAGCTGCATCTGAAGCATTATTAACGTCAAAGCTGGCCCTCATTCTTCATAGAGACACAACTCAATACTAATCCTCTGATAAAACTCATTGCTATACTAAGGGTCATTAGTCCCGTACTAATTCCAACTAATCTCAGTACTCATGAGAACAGGCACTACACAGACCCTACACCAAACATATGCCATTCCAGTAGTCTCAAAAGTGGTGTATCAACCTGGGAAAGTCACTCAAAGCAGTTGTCCTGAAGCAAGTGTTGGCAAGTGAATTTTACAGCTGTGTTGGTTAATGGGAATCAAACGCAATCTCTTCATTTCCATTTATAATGGACCACAAAATTCTGCCTAGTTGAAGTTCAAGATTTAATAAACAATTGCAGCAATTTAATTGCCATCTCTTACCACCCTGCCACCAGGAATAACAATCCCAAAGCAAGTTAGGCAGAAGGAAATGCCTGAGTGCTCATTATCTGCTCCAGAACAAAGTCCAGAGGCTTACTTGAAACCACTGGGAGATCAACCCAAGAAAAAGTGATCCTTAGGTTAAACAGAGACATTTGATTAGCTCAACACAGTGACTGCATCTGCAGCTGGAGAGTTCATGTAACTAGGTTTGCTCACTACACTTTTCCTAACTTCAGCTTTGCTGACAAGAAGTTGCAATCACTTAAAGGAGGAAGCAAGACTCTTATGGGGGAAAGGATGTGTACAGAAACAGGACAAGGGGCAGTGGGTAAACTAGAGTTACAGGGTACACTGCCAGAGCAGTGATGATGAGCCTTTAGTGGTCACTCTCAAGCTGTTTTGGGTTTTACCTAATAACAAATGCTATGTAAGGCATGCAATCTACACCAACATTCATCAAAAAAACACCCCACATCACACTCACCAAATAAAAAAAAAACCAACAAAAAAACAACAATCTGCCACAAATAATGCAATCTGTGTTCTCACATATTACACATACATTTAAAATACCTACTCTCCCCTTTCCCCAGGAGACTATTCCTAAACCCCTGGCAGCAACGAGGGTAACCCAGGTGCAAGTGCTTTGTTCCCTGACACAGATTTACATAGGTAGTTTGCATCTTTAAAGAGCATTGGCATCTACATGACTATTTGCCTTTTCCTGCCTATCAGTTTCAGAAACTGCAATTTCAACAAACAAGTGAAAAAAATAAAAGCTTTGTTCATTTACACATACAGACATCAAATCTGGTCCAAGAGCAGATAAACCATCAGCACTCTGAAAGCTGGGCCTAACTAGTTCTAAACATATAGATAGAATAATAGAATCATGAAGGCTGGAAAAGACTTTCAAGATCATTGAGTCCAACTATAACTCAACTACCATGACCACTAAACCATCTCCTGAAGCACCACATCAACAGCTTCTTGAACAACTCCAAGGATGCCAACTCCACCACCTCCCTGAGCACCTTGTTCCAACTCCTCACCACTCTCTCACTTCCATCCTAAACCTCCCCATGCCAACTCAAACCCATTTCCTCTCATCCTGTCACTGGTTACTTGGGAAAAGAGACCAACACCAGCCTCACTCCAATCTCCTTTCAGGTAGCTGTAAAGAGCAATTAGATCTTCCCTGTGTCTTCCTTCTCCAGACTGAACAATTCCAACTCATAAGACCATAGCTGTCTTTACTGTTATCTGCCATGCTGGTGTAGATAGCAAAAGCCTAAAATCAGCTGTGATTGCTTAAGAGAGCAAAATGCTTAAGGTCACACAGAACCTCTCTGCTCCTGCATGGCGCTTGAGGTCACAATTCTGTGTTGCATCTATAGAAACTTTGTCTGAAGACAAAATGCCATTCTCAGTCTCCAGAAAACTTCAGGATTATGTAAGAAAAAAAAATCCATCCTTGATTATTCCATGTGATATATAAGCACTTTAAGGATGGTTGTAAAAACAGCAGCTGTCATAACACTGTTTTGTTATGTCATTCAACTAGGATGTAGAAATATATATCTTTATTCAAAGACTCTGAAACCAAAGAGAGGAGAATCTTACAGGGGGAAAAAAAAAAAGTGCAGATTATTTCTTCAGTTAAATTTTACTTAACACTGACGCAACAGTTCTACTTCTCCATGGTAAACCCCCAAAGTCTACTTTGCCCTCATTTTCTTCAAGTTTCATGCAGATTGCAGATAACTTGGACGTGGTTTTGTTCCTTTGAAAGTACTCAAACCATAGATTGAACATCCTTGGACTAGTCTTAATCTTCTTACCATGGGGATGGTTGTTCACACTTCCCCTCGCAGCTTGCTGCTGCTGAAGTGCGTCTAACATCACCCATGGTAAGTTAGGTTTTCAGGTGGGGAATGAGCAGCAAGGGCAGACAGGTTCTGAAGAGGTGAAAGATGCTGCTCTCATGATGGCACCACTTGTAATGAAAAGCCACCAAAGCCATCTCCTGCCCCTCTCCACTATCTGTCAAAGTAGAATTATGACATGTAAAAAAACTTGTCTAAAATTTTTCATTAGTTGCTCTAAAGAGGAAGTTTTACAGCTTATTTGCTTTGAAACCAATGTCACCTGCTTCTGTCAAATTGCAATCATCTTATCATGGAGCCCAAATTAAATGTTCAGTGCCAGGTAATTTCGGTAGGTAACTAAACTGTGGTGCAAAGGGCTCTAACACTGAAGGAAAAGCCTGTTGCTACATGATGGGTCACAGCTACTTCCCTTCAGCCAGAGCTGAGAGACAGAAAGAGCCTGTCTCTCACCATGGTTGTTCCATTAATGCCCATGCTCACTGCCTAACCCTATCTAAAGTCCTGTGATATGTTCTTCCTAGCACAAACATTAAATCAGCAGGAAACAGAGGCAGTTTCCAGACTACGTGCTGCTGTTCAGTGCGAGAACGGTTAAATTTAAGTACAAAAGAGAGGGCCTGAAAGAAGGGACACTGCACTGCCAGGCTCACAAGCCCTTTTGCTTTAGTTCTTTTCTTCCCTTCTTTCTGCCCTTTTGGAAAGCACAGTCACTTCCTCAGTAGCTAGCAGGGGGATAGAAAACGAAGCTGAGCAGATACGGCAAAGCTCATGGTAAAGGGTGATGAGTATCAGCATACAGAGTACACACTCAATAGCCCAAGAGGCAAAGGAGCCTGGGCTTGAAAGGAAGGCCTCCTGAGCTCGAGTGGTAACTCTGCCCAACCAAGATAGCAGACAGGTCATCCCAAGCAATGCTGGGATCACAGGTACAGCATGACAATGAACTATTCACTGATTAAAGCTGCTAAGGGATAATTCCAATTACTTGACCCTGAAACCCTGCCTACAGGCAAACAGCTATACAGCTCCTAAACCATGTTGTATGCCACAAGTAAATTCATAGCCCAGTTGAGGCTATGACAGAGAGCAATTTCTTCATCCCCATCTACCCACACAGCAGAGCTCTGCCACAAAGCAAACCCTGTACTAGAGATGGCGAGAACCTGCACCAGCAAGGCCTGGGGTGGGGGGAGGCGAGGCACATGGATTTGCCCCATGCCCAGCCAATGGAAGGATGTCAACCAGCAGCTGCACTTCTTACGCTGGCTCCAGCTTGTGCACTTGCCTCTCCTCTACACCTGTAAGAAAGTATGGGTTCATTGGCAAACTGCCCTTTTACACTAACCAGGTTTGCATAGTCCTGGGTTGATTTGAGGTGCACGCACACCGCCAGTCACAATGCGTCACATTAGCAGAGTCCTTCAGAGGAGACCCAAATCTTTCCCCTACCTTACTGGCTCACAAACAAGAGAAGAGCTTTTCCAAGTTCACCTCCAGACAGCAGCAGAGCCAAGGGAAGTGGCCCATCTCCCTTTCACCACCCCCCCTGCACAGCCATGCCATGTGTAGGGACACTGAAGCATGGCAGGCATGTTTGGGAGGAGGGATATGCACCTGTCCTGCAGCAGCAATGATTGCCACTTCAAGGTGTCACAATTCAAGCAGCCGAACAGTGAAGGGGCTGGCACTTGTGAAAGAAATACAAAGACATAGAGGCTCCACAGAGCGCAAACTCTGGACTGGTTTTTACTCAGACAGGACAACCCAAAAAGGTAGGCAGCTGCCCAGCACACTTCATCTGAACAGCTTCTCTGAACCACTTTGAGCATTAGCCAAAGCGTGGGTTCAGATGTATTTGGGATGTCTCTCTTAGCACCAAAGCACGTGAATCAAGTCCATCGCCCTCCCATGCACCTTCTCCAGAACAAAACCCTTTCCATCAACAAATAAAGTAACTCCCATTGCCAAAAATTCCTACCATCTGCTTTCCATATTTCAGTATAACGGAAAAATTAATTCTCTGCTATTTTTAAAATGGGGTTAGTTTGCAGTCTTAATAACTTTGCTTTTTCATCAACATCCTTAGCTCACTATGTAGATGCCACTAAGAAAACAGGATTTAGATACAGGGAAAATCTGCCTCAGAAAACCATGACAGACCCCAGAACCAGTGGGTGGTAAATCCCACTGAGATGAGAATCTCAATTTCCTAATTTCACCATTTAAAGACAATAACTTTAATTGGGAAAAAAAAAAAAAAAAACAACAAAACCCCCCCCACAAAAAAACCCAACAAAACCCAACCAAAAATAAACAACCTAAAAATCTGATATGCAGAATATGGTTAAGACAAACAAACAAACAAAAAAGAAATAAACAAAAACAGTAACCCCAACTGGTAATTTTGATGCAACTGGATCAGAAAGCAATTACAGAGGCAAAGTTGAGCCATTAAGAGCCTTTCGTAGGCGGGTGTGGGGTGGAGGTGGAAAGGAGAAATAGTATGGTGACAAGTACATAAGGCAGCATCTCTTCAGTCTGAATTAATTGCAGCCAGAACACCACCTCTGACCAGGTCTTCAACAGATTTCCCTACTTGCTGATAGGCTTCTCCACTCAGTTGCTGATAGGACTCCATATCTATTGTAAATGACGAAAGCTGAGGACATACTACAGTTTTTAGGCCAGACATACAGAGTAAAGTTATTAAGAAGGGAAGCAATACAGAGAAGTGGCTGATCTCCTGTTTCTGATTAACAAAACAAATTCTTGTAGTTATGGAAAAATGTGTTTCTGCTGAAAATGGATAGAAGAAAGCTTTTTTATTATTATTACAAAGGAAAAATATATTAAAAAATCATTTCTTTTGATGTTTCCACAGGAAACGTCACTTAATACTAGTTCTATTTGTATGTAATGAGGGCCCTACATATGTAAGAACACATACAATGTCCAGTCTATTAAGTTAATTAAATAAAAAGGCATAGAGGCACTAAATTAATTCTTCCTGCGAATTCCATATTCGTGTGGGAATGAATAAAGTCTCGGTTTAATTCCTTTGTTGTTGTTAAACTCTTTATTTCTCATGTGCATCCTTTAACATACTGCCATGCAGGTGAGTTTCTAAAAGCTGTCCTGTGCAGTACCTGGAATGAATGCTGTAGATGTGCAGATGTGCAGTGTATGAGCCAGCAGTGCAAAGTTAGGGTGATAAAGAAACACCTAAATACAGAAGAATCACCCAGGTTGGAAGGGACCTCCAGTCCAATCCTCTGCAGTCAGCAAGAGACATCTTTTGCTACAGCAGGTTCCTCACAGCCTTGTCCAACCTCACCTTGCGTTATTTCTGGGCACGGGCTCCCAACTACCTCTCTAGGCTACCTCCCTAGGCTACCTCCCTGGGCAGTGCTTCACCACCCTCATGTTAAACAGCTCATTCCTCACATCAAATATAAATCTGCTCTGCTCTCATTTCAAACCATTGTCCGTTGTCCTGTCATTGCAGGCCTTTGCGAACAGTCCCTCTGCAGCCTTCTTGAAGGTCCTCCTCAGGTACTGGAAGGCAGTTCTAAGGTCCACCCTGAAGCCTTCTCTTCTCCAGGCTGAACAATCTAAGGAGGATACAAGAAGGTTGCAGAGGAGCTGTTTGCAAAGGCCTGCAGTGACAGGACAAGGGGTAGTGGTTGGAAATGAAATGAGAGCAGATTTAGATTGGATGTGAAGAACGAGTTCTTTAGCATGAAGGTGTTGGAACAATGGAACAGGTTGCCCAGGTAGGTAGTTGAGGCCCAGTTCATGGAAATAGTCTAAATGAGGCTCAACAGGGCTCCGAGCAACCTGCTCTAGTGGAGGATGTCCCTGTTAACTGTAGGGGGGTTGGACCAGATGACCTTTGGAGGTCCTTTCCAACCTGAGTGATTCTATGATTCTATTCTATGATCAATGCCTCAAGAGTAGGCAGAGCAAATTATTAACCTGTAACTTTCTCACTGAGAGGCTGCCCAAATTTCAAAGCACGTTCAGCCATAATATATACTTTGCTTTTTAAAATACTATTCCCTTGAAATTAGTGGTGTGAATTAAAGACACCAAGGTGATAAGAACTACAATTTCTTTAATAAAAGAGCAACACAACACAAAAACAAAGACAAAGACAAGCAAACAATAACAAACTGAACAAACCCAGATTTCACTCCACACCATATTCTGTCTTTTTTGAGGGATTTACTTTATGGTTGTTTATGTATCAGTATTTTTTTTTTTTTTTAATAAGGATAAAAATCTTTCCATCTAAAAATTTTATCCAGATGTGGATTTCAAACTTCCAAATCTGGGAATGTTCAGATCAAGAGCTGTCTTTTAGCCACGATCATCACTGTAAACAAAAATGTTTCCAATTATTTTACCCTGGCACCATCAAGACACTCAACCTATATTTGGCCAAAACTACTTGCGGGTGCAGAAAAGTTTCCATAGATATTTATAGGACACAGGCAAAAAAAAAAAAATTTAAAAAAAAATTACCCAAATTTTGCACAATTCTGACCATTTGGTTATGAAAGTTTAGCAAAATTTTTCATTACAATATTGTGCATGGCAATTATCTGAGCTAAGAACAAGTAGTAGAATTCGCATGAGAAACTGCAAGCTCTTAAGAGAGGGGAGTATGTTCCTTTCTCCTTCAGCAGGGCTCAGTTAGTTACTAATGCTGACCTTCTGGTATGTTGCAGAGATGAGCAGTCTCTTCCTGAACCATCAGTTCCATCTGCCCTTTGCATTGCCCAAAAGGAGATAAATAAAACATATTCCTTGGTTTATGGTTCTAGACTTCTAAGAGGGTAAAAAATGAAATTTAATCTTCTAATAAATCATTATGTAGGTGTTATTTAAATAATTATCACCCCTCCTGGCTACAGAGCTGAGTATTAACCCACCGCTTCTCAACTGAGTAAGTACCTTTACTACAGTGATTAAGTTCTCTTCTTCTCTGTCCCTTTCACCCTTCACTCAACTTCAGGTATCAACTCACTCCCTTCAGTACTTTATAAAAGCTGGTTCTGCCTCATGGAAACTAAGTTATCTACATGTTTCAAACAACACAGACAACATCAGTCCACGCAAGCATGGGTTTTCATTCTGTCCAACACCATGTCTGATGACAGGCAGTGGCAGAGTTAAAAGCCTCCCAGCACTACAAGACAACAGAGCAGTATTTTCCCCCACCTGCTTTCCTTGTTTTGCTTTTTAGACAGGTTGGTTTGTTTGTTTTGCTTTGGTTTTTCTTGGTTTTTTGTTTGTTTGTTTGTTTTTCTGGGGTTTTTTAATTTGTTTTTTATTTTTTAAGCAGGGGATACAGAGGCACAAAGAGCACACCAGGAGCTCTAGAATACCCCATAAGAAAATCCAGCTGTCTGCAGGACTGGATGGGGAAAAAAAAAAAAGTCTCCTTCAGAGTAACTCTTTAGAGAGCAAATTCTCACTTGGAATGCTGAGTCCAGCTCTGGAGCCCTAAACACAGGAAGGACATGGAACTGATGCAGCAGGTTCAGAGGAGGGTCACAAAAATGACTGTGGGCTGGAGCAGCTCTGCTGTGAGCACAGGCTGAGGGAGTTGGGGTTGGTCAGCCTGGAGAAGAGAAGGCTCCAAGCAGACCTGAGAGTGTCCTTCCAGCAGCTGAAGGGGGCTCCAAGAAAGCTGCAGAGGGACTGGTTGCAAAGGCCTGCAGTGACAGGATGAGGACAATGGTTTGAAATGAGAGGAGAGCAGATTTAGATTAGATGTGAGGAACAGGTCCTTTAGCACAAAGGTGGTGGAACACAGCAACAGGTTGCCCAGGGAGGTAGTTGAGGCCCCATACCTAGAGACATTGAAGGTGAGTCTGGACAAGGCTGTGAGCAACCTCCTTTAAGTGAAAAATATCCCTGTTGATGGCAGAGAGGTTGGACTAGACGACCTTTAGAGATCCCTTCCAACCCAAACCATTCTATGATTCATACAGCAGTCTCCAATTTTAGAAAGTAACATTACTCAAAGTAAAATATACCGGGCAACAGCATACATTGCACAGATCATTACAGTATATATTTTTATATATGTATCTATATATCTCCCTTACTTCATGTGGCCACTAACAATAATAAATGCAACACACTGTTCCCAAAGTTATGACCTGGCATTTATGTCAGTGGCAATTAGTAACGGAAATTCCCATTAGTTTTAATCAGAATGGATCATAGTCCTGATGCTAAGATTGCAACACTCACAAAAATCCTGCACGTATAGATGGAAAGAAGCTAAAGCACACAGATTCCTGAGATAGGATCTTGAGACTCATTCTCTCATAATCTCACTGAGAAAATCCAACCCAGGTGAAAGTTCTGAATCATATCCTTCCAAAATTAGTAGCAAAGACCTCAAGATGATCAAAATGCCCAGAGGGACATACTGAACTGAGGCTGGCCTATAGGAAAACAGAAGAACAGTGTCTCACATGATGTAGGAGGAGAACTCAAGCAGCAAATGGAGCTTTAACACTCTTCCTGGGCACTATAATCTCACTATGCAGACAGTTCCTAAACCAAGGTGCTGGAAAAGGTATTTTTCATGGCAACAATAAAATGGAAAATATAAATAAAATTGAAAACAAAACAATAAAATGGAAAACAAAAATTAAAACAATATAAAATTAGAAAACAAAGTCAAGGTGATTGGTGGTAACCAGCAATGGCTTCACCAAGGGCAGATCTTGCCTGACACATTTGGTGGCTTTTTATGAAGAAGTCACAGCGACAGTGGACAAGGGAAGGGCAACTGATGTCATCTACCTGGACCTGAGTAAGGCATTTGACTTTGTCCCACATGACATCCTGGTCACCAAACTGGAAAAACATGGACTGGATGGGTGGAGCACTGCTGGATAAGGAATTGGCTGGATGGTGGCACACAGAGAGTGGTGATCAAGGGCACAATGTCCACCTGGAGACCAGTGACATGTGGTGTCCCTCAGAGATCAGTGCTGGGACCAGTGCTGTTGAACATCTTTGTCAGTGACATGGACAGAGAAATCAGTGCACCCTCAGCAAGTTTGCAGATGACACCAAGCTGTGTGGCACAGTCGACTTGCTAGAGGGCAGGGATCCATTCAGAGGGACCTGGACAGGTTAGAGAGGTGGGCACAGGCCAACCTCATGACATTCAACAAGGCCAAGTG
>VWZE01026268.1:55911-72975 GCA_013396675.1 Eubucco bourcierii
CACCTGGAGTACTGTGTGCAGTTCTGGAACCCTCAGCACAGGAAGGACATGGAAGTGTTGGAGAGGGTCCAGAGGAGGGCCACGAAGATGATCAGAGGGTTGGAGCAGCTCTGCTATGCGGACAGGCTGAGAGAGTTGGGGTTCTTCAGCCTGCAGAAGAGAAGGTTTCCAGGAAACCTTATAGTAGCCTTCCAGTACCTGAAAGGGGCCTACAGGAAGGCTGGGGAGGGACTACTGACAGGGTCTTGCAATGATAGGACAAGGGGTAATGGGTTTAAACTGGTAGAGGGAAGATTTAAACTGGATGTTAGGAGGAAGTTCTTTCCAGTGAGGGTGGCGAGGCACTGGCACAGGTTGCCCAGGGAGGTTGTGGATGCTCCCTCCCTGGAGGTGTTCAAGGCCAGGTTGGACGAGGCCTTGAGTAACCTGTACTAGTGGGAAGTGTCCCTGCCTATGGCAGGGGGTTGGAACTAGATGATCCTTGAGGTCCCTTCCAACCTTACCATTCTATGATTCTATAAATTACTGTTCGTCATTAAAGCAGCTTCCAGTGCTGATCCAAGTCTGTCTCTTAGCATAACCATGAAACAACGTGTCAGGCCAATTGCTAAGACTGAAGCTCTCTTTGAAGGTACCAAGTGGATGTATTGGAACAGTCATTGCTCATTTGGTTCGGGGCTTCTTGGTGGTTTAGATTGTTGTGTTGTTTTGCTTTTGTTTTCTTTTGTTTGTTTTTTTCCAGAGGTACTACATCACTTAAATGCTCAGGGCATGACTATAAGGGCTCATTACAATGCTGTATGAAAGTGTTTACCCAGTGTGCCTGTGCTGACTCTGTTTGACTGTGCTGAGCCCATGTGGAGGCTCAGGAGTTCCTCTTAAAATCAGCTTGATTCAAGAGCCAGCTGGAGACAAACTTTTCCTGATATCACCTGCAACCCAACTGGTAACACTTTGACACTGTAAAGATGACTCTCTGCTCTATCTCCGGCATCTTTCATGATAAGACAGATTCTACAGGCCAGATGTTGCCATCCTTTACACCAGCAAATATGGTTTTCTAAATGACAGTTTGGGTGATGTTAATGAGGGTTGGCTAAGTGGGAACAGCTCTGCATTTCAGGTACCGTGGGCAGTCTGCTTAGGATGCTATGCAAAGAGGTAATGGTAAGGTAGCTACTACAATGCTTATTATCAACCATATGCTTAAATGTGTTGTTGAACAAGTGCCCAAAGCAATGGGCTAAAACAAACCAGGCTGCTCGTCCTATCTCAGGATGGCAGATGCTAAATAAGCTGTTTCTCTTTCATCACTGCCCCTCTCTGCCTCAGTTTACCCATTAGAAAAACAGAAAATTACACTGATTTGTTTCATAAAGCCTTTGGAAACAGAGGCTGCAACATGAAACAAAAGCTGGGCCTCACTCCACCAAGGACTCAAGGCCTACTACCCACTACAGACTTTGAGACAAGGAGTTCAATCTTTCTTAGGAAGAACATTGTAGGAGCTGGAGGAAGGATCCATGCACCAATGGACCAGCACCTAAGCATGAGCCATAGGTATGACTGACCTGCAAGAGGAGAACATCCAGCTATCTGCTGTCTCCTGACAGGGGCAGTGCACATCCCAGGATGTGCTCAGAGCTGCTCCGTGGCATTGTGGAAGAGCTACGCATGTGCAGGCTTCACAGACCCACTGGGTCTGACTAATGCAGCTGTGCCAGCAGAACTGAGGACTGTGGAGAGAGCCACACTGGTCAAACTGCATTCATGCTGGAAGAATCTGCTTCACTGGTGGATGGTGCTGATTTTTACAGCATTAAGGCCACGATACACGGCCACATTTGTCCTCGGGCTCCTGTGTCAATAAGCTCTGCCTGCTATTCTTGTCCATGTAAAGCACTGATACAGCTTCAAAAAGATTTCTCTTCCTTTCTCTGGCCTGTACTCCCACACTTTCAGGAAGCTGTTTGAGCCTCTCGACCTCTCATTTTCTAATATGCTATTCTTACACACACGCTGAGTCCTCAGCAACTCTGCTTCAGACCATAGGTGGCCAAAAATCCACTATAACCACAGGATCATGGGAGTCAGGAGGGGTATACAAAAGCATACAGCACCACTACTTGAGATTTAAGTGGTGAACAAGCCCCACTTCCAAGAATTGCAGAGAGTGGTGCATTTATACTCACCACAAAGTGGCTACAAGTGCAAGCAAAATTCCTCAGGGGTCTCCCAGGGAAAGAAAAATCTTCCAAGAACTTAATCCTCTGCCTTTCCTCAAGGCATTTAAGAACCTGCTGTTCTTCACGGTGATAATCCACAATCAGGGGAAGATGCTCAAACAGAGCTTCTTTCCCACCACTCCAACCACCTTTTCATAAAGCTTCCAAGTGAAGCTGAAATTGGCATCTAACTTCCAAAGGAAACCATCTCACCAGTGAAACATGCAGGAAGTGTCTTTGGGAGAAGAAAGAAATGAGTGACCTGAAAAGAGTTGGAGATTATTATTTACAGGGCTGAAAACATCCTCCCACACAAACACACACCTTTCCTTTTCTGCTATACTAGTCTCAAGTAAAAATTGCACAATAACGTTGCTTGAGCTGATCTACTTTAAGGACAGATCAAATAATAATAAAAAAGACCCTCAAACTTCAGTAAGTCCATCAGGAGCAGCTCCAAAATCTTCTGTCTAGTTGATCAAATAACCTAAGAGGGTCACAGATACTGTATCAAAATCTGCTACAGCTTGGGAAGTGCCTATCCTCAAACAGGGTGGCAAACATCAACTACTTGAGTCTAGTGAAGGAAAAGGAAAGGAGTAATACCCCAGGAGCTGTCAGGTCAGAGCTGGCCCTCCCTTAACAGAGCTGCAAAACCACACTAGCAGTGACACAGCAGCACTGGCAGGACTTACTTCAGAGAACAAAGAAGGATAGTGTGCAGTCATTCAGCAGGACTAGTGTGCAAGCTGCATTTATAAATCAAGGATTTCCATTCTTAAGTCATTTGTTTTCACACAAATTTTGTATTTCACATTCAGATATTTGGGAGTTCTCTCTGGTAATTACAGTGTCCCAAGAGGTGATGGCTGTCAATTCATATGGAACTGTTCTAGCTAAGGTTTCTTTCCTTTTTTTTTTCAGTTAAACGAAATTAAAATATCCAGCATCAGACCTCTTCACTATCTGACATCCACTCAGGCCATGCTGACCAGTTCTATTAGTACTATCAATCACCTTTGGCACCTAGGTACATTTGTATGGTGCAGAGTGTTCAGTAAGGAGTGGTAGAAGAGGAAATCTGAGATAGAACAAGAGACAAAAACCAAGACACACAAGCACTTCAAATAAATGTGAAAGGGATTTTGCACCAAATGGGGATTTCTTCCACACAAGTACACAGAAGGAAATCATTAAAAACTAATAGCCAGATGCCTGAATGCCAGGTGGGTAGCAGTTGACTGAACTAATGAAGTAGCTCCTGCATCAATGTCATACTTATCAGAGATATTCTGAATGGTTTACATTTTGCAGAGGGCGGGGAACACACACAAACTCTTCCTCAGTATGTGATCCCAGTTAGTTTTCCAACTTGCAGACAACACAGAGGTTTGGGAGAAAAAGATGACTCCATCTGATGCACTGAGACAGGGCAATGGAAAGTAGCCTTGTACCACAAGTATGACAAGAATCTCTGCCTCCTCTCTTGCTCATCAATAGTGCACACACATCAAAAAGTTGAGACGACTCATCCAGGCAACGTCGGCCTTAAAATCTGTTAAACCTCAGGATGCAAACTCTTGAGCCAGAGCAGGGGAGGATACTGGAAATCAGACAGCAAGTCACCTCTTGCAGCTGCAAAGGAGCAGCAGCATCAGTGCTATCCACTGGTTAGGAGAGAGAATGGTCTGGGAGTCGCCTCCCTTCCCATCTGTCAGAGATATCACACAGGCCCAAGAGATACAGCACCTACATGGTTTAAGCAGTCACCAGCATTACTTGAGACTGGACAGGCGATATGGAGAGCCAGTTGAGTGAGTGTGTCAAGGACAAAAAAATGTGGAGGGTCTGTTATGTGCCTGCCATGCAGGTGTCATGGCTAAGACACAAATAAAACGCAGGTTAAAGACATACAGTGGACTCTGCTCATGGCTTCTGACGAAGGCAGGAAGGCAGGAAGGCAGGAAGGCAGGAAGGCACTGCTACTTTGTATCATTTCCTATTTTTGTTGCTGTTGGTTCCATCATCTGCTCAACAGAAATCATCCTTGTTAGAGAACACCTCCGTATTCTAAGGGAAAAGTATTGTTTCAGCCAAATTCCTCAGGCTGAGTCAGGAAAAGACAAATTAAGTATGTAGTTCTGAAATGCTAAATTGTTCTGCTTTGTAAGAGAATACCTCAAAATAAAAGCTAATAGTAATTAGAAAAAAACTAACACTGACACTGCTAATGAATCCCTGACCAGACTCAGAAAGGTTTAGTTGTTGATGTTTTTTAAACCAAAACTGTTTTTTCCCCTCATGTTCAAACTTTCAAAAATTAATTTAAAGTAGTAATGCTAACTGTGTGACAAAATGCCTCGACTAGCTTTCATTATGGCCACTGCCACTTAACAGAGCTCTTTCTCCTTCACTGAATATCTCTTGCTCAGTTATTACTGCAGGCCTTGGACAAACCTCTTGAACTCATTGCAGCACATAGATACCAGGCCCACTAAAACAAGACTGCCTTCTAATCTCTAGTAAGTACTTCTGTCTTGAAGAGTGATTTCTTCCCTCTTTTAGCTGCAAAAGTTTCTTTAAGTAATGTTGGAGGAGAGAGGAGAATTTCTCAGGTCTTCAGTATAATGATCATCTAAGCTGCTATCAGCTGGGAGGAATCATTTCACTAAAATCTACACAAATGACCAATATTGGGATGTTATCAAATCGATACCTTGGCAGTTCTACAACTGTGCAGATACTAATAGGAATTTTCATTACATTTTAAGTTAAATATCCTAGCCATGGTTCAGGCTCCCTTTTATGCATCAGCTAGCAAAGTGGTATTTTCAGGAGTTCTTCTGATACGGTTTAAAAGGGAAACGACTGCAGACTACCCAAAATCCTACCTCAGTACTATGAAACTCAGCATCCTACTGCCAATAATCCTACAACATTAATTAGTTCAGCAAGAGGTTAGGGCAAGATCATTATTATTTATATTAGAGGCACAAGCAGTTTCACCTACAATCTGACTCTGATTTTGTTAGGTGTTGATGCTTTATGGAGGGGCAATCACACTAAATGACTTCAAGGTCACAGAGAATGCAATGGCAAAGCAGAGACTGAACTACAACCTCTAGTATCTCCACACAGTACCTTTAGTCCCTTTCCAGGATAATGAGTATGTGAGCCAGGCTGGTATATTTTATAACCATGTACAAGGCCAGTATAAAAGATACAAGAGAAATAAAACAAGATCCATGACCTGACCTAGTTTTCTACAGAAAAGATGCCACAGATACCTTTCACACCATATAGAGGGCATGTATACCAAGTTCCCAGAAAAGATGTGGTGAACGTGGCTCATAAAGAGCTGAAATTTATGGACTGGATGGATCATTTCCATATTTGTATGTTTTGAAGACATAATTTTAACAGATAATTGAAACTCTGAAATGACCTCTAGATTAGGCACTTGGGATGAACTTCCTCCCCAACTCAGGAAGGCTTCATGCTTTGCTGCATGGTTAAACATGTCCAGACCTTCTGTCAGCATCAGCAGTACTGAAGAGCATAAATCTGCAATGAAAGTGGGGGGGCTGGCATTCAGACAATCTGTCTCAGAAAACTCAACGCATGCACCATTCTCTACAGTCAAACCTAAACAGCATGGCCAAAGCATGTTGCATGTTCAGAACTGCAAAGCAAGCCACAGCGTGGTTGGAAAGCTGCAGGTGACAGTAGCGGGGCCTCACACTGATACCAGAAGGCTCACTCATACCTCTAGGCAACAGCTCTATTCTTCACACTAGAAGAGCAAACTTTGTTTCTTCAGATCCTTGCTGTCTGCTGGCACAAGACTCACTGTGTCTTGATGAACCAATCACCACTTTTCCTGTGGCTATCTAGCTAGCCTGAAGGGACAGTTCTTGTAGAGAAAATGGATGTTAAACAGCTTCAGGTTTTCATGTCAGGTTACACAGATCTGGCCAAAGTTGCATTCAGTTTCATTAGTGCTTTAATCCCAGATCAGCTGGCACTGCCACTAATAAACGTGCCCTGCCCTCCTCATGTTCCCAGCTCCCCATTCCCACCTCCACACCATGCCCTGCCTTGTGCTAGCACAAGCTGTCCATTTACATTCAGATCTCTGCCCTATCAAGTGCACATCCGCCCAAACTTTTGTGCCAGCCCACAGGAAGAGGAAAGGGAAGGGTGGCACAACATCTTTCAGGGTGCCACCACCTTATCTTGAGTTAAGAGTCTCACCAAACTACTTCTTCAGCAAAATGCCAATGGTGCACTTCTGTAGTGCCTTTAAATCCTGTGGAGAAGTCACGAGTTTCACATCATCCCAAAGTCAGGTACAGGCAAATACACCTTCACAGAGACACTGTTGGAGGCACAGAAGGATGGTATGAAAGTATCAGCCACACCACAGAAAAATTCAGGAAGTAGAAGGCTTAACTTGGGATGAAGACGCAGATCCCCTGCTCAAGTCACAGTTTTCACTCACCTCACCACAACTTGGGCAGGACTCTTCATGTACCTCCTTAAAGAGCCTCACCTCTTATGATGCCAAACCCTGCCATACCTCAAAACAAAACAGGTTACAGCACAGTTGACCACATAGTCCATGACCTACTGCATGCACCTCTCAGCAACAAATAGAGCAAGGTTTTGGGAGCGCACTCTCACCCTGTGAAAAGGGAAATGACAAAGCAGACAAAGGAGCAAACCAGGAGAAGGCTCCACACTAGTTAGCCAGGGGATAAAAACAAACATCTCGCCATAAATGACTTGTGCCTGGAAAATGTTTGGCTTCTTAATGAGGCCAAGGCCAGAATAATTGATGATGGACAGCAGCAGGACCTAAAATGGAAAATGGAGAGAAGGAAGTTAACAACCTGGCCACACAAGCCGCCTGCTACTTCTGCACACTGGGATCCACGCGCTGCCTTTTCAGTTTAGGCAGATCCTAGGCAAGCCAGCAGCAGTGGGAAACCAGATGGGATAAGATTCTCCTTTCACCTGACACACTGCTAAGAAACTCAAGTTAAAGGACTTTCCATCAACAATTTAAATCACTCCAAGTTTACCACTGTACTGCCATAAAGATTATCAAATCCTCACCTGTCTTTCCACTGGAGGTACAAGACCTGATAGAATATTGCTTCTTTCTAAAACCAAGCATCTCATTTAGCTCCTATTTCAAGTGTCTTGAAAAACAGACTTTGCAACCTCCAAGGGGTGCTTTTTTCCCCCCCAATAGCCTTGTCATCACCACTTCTAAGGACTGTAGCTTCGAATTGGTGAAAGGTGAGGTAAAACTTGAGATACAACCCTGAAGGAAAGCACAGCACAGTGACATGAACAAACAGGCAATTCACTTGGTAAAGGGAGAAAGGGGTAGGCTGAGGACTACAAAAGGCAGACGTGAAAATTTAGCCCTACTTCTGCATTCAGGAGCGCTAACTGTTCAGTTGTCCACAGGTGGCATTTCAGCATCTACTCCTGTAGCACCATGAATGCTACTAATACCCAAAGCCTGCATGAAAAATACAGCAATGAAGTAGTAGAGTGCAAAAAGTCATCATATCAGTAAGAAATTAAAGATTATCTACAAAAACTGGGCAAATGATTCAGTGGTTGTTCACAGGATCAGCTTACTGCTCTGCTTGCACATTGGGTTAGGAAAATATATGTCCTTGTCTGTGTACCACATGCAGTATGTAATTCACTTTTGTATGGAATGATAAAATGTAATTTTCTTGTGTTTAACATTGGGAAAACAAAATTCCTCCAACTACCAGCAACATCTGGGAATTCCCAGTTCTGTTTTATTGTGTTGGTAATAGAGGTAACATCTTCTGGCATTCAGGTGCTATAGCCAGCACTTGGGAACAGCAAAGCAAGAATCTGTTCCCAGAGGAACCATCCAAGCCAGTGTGGTGGAATAGGACTTCAGGAGGCAGTTAAAGATGAGAAGGTTGTGAAGCACAGAGATCACAAATACGTTCATCTTAGAGACAGGCAAGTGACAGCAATCTGCTATAGTATCTGTCTGCTGTTCTAGATGAGGGGCTTGGTAAAGGACACATGAGCATTTGCAGGTTTGGTTTTTTCCTTTTAGCCAGCTAATTTTTTCTAGCTCTAATTGCCCACTAACTTCATCAGCACAGGATAAGCATAGTTTGAGGAACAGCTCTGTTTGCGCCAAAGGAAAAACATGGCTGTACAGAGGGCACCACAAGGAGGTCCTGTCTGCAGGCTCACTCATTTCTTAATTGTTAAGTGTAGAAAAATCAAGTCCAGGCACAAACAACAATTTCTCCTCAATTTTCTCAGCTATTAGGAACCTGAAGAGTCAAGGACTGAAAGGCAAAGAGATACAACTAGCAAATCAAGATAGTCACTCCAAAGCAGGTTTCAGGCATGCTGATGGAATAAATTAATGGAAGTGCTGGAACTGCCCCTGTATTGTATAACACCTGTTCAGCAGCCATACAGTCATGCAGTGACGTGTTCGTGCCATCCAAGCAAGTGCATCCTCATCCTGCAAGGAACTGTGTTCACTTGTCCCTTATCTGCCATCAGAAGAGGAGTGGCTGACACAGCATGTAGCATTTGAATTATCTAAGAATTTAATTATTTTTTCCACCTTCTGTCAGCCAAATCTTGGGAAAAACCTGGAGAAGTAAAATAGGTCACGGCATGTTATGTCAATAAATGGCATCGCAGCCCAAAAGGAGATTTAAGGACAGGAAAATCCCCAAGAATTATCCCCAGAATGAACTTCATAACCTGAAGAACATTTGCCTGGTGAATTTCATATGATCAGGTTACCTGTGCTGAGGAAACATCACAACAAATCAAGAAACAGAGCAGAAGGTCTGATTCACATAAGAGGTCTTCCCAGTTGTTATTCCCCACTTGTCAGAGGCATCTGTAAAGTCTATCACCAAAGTATGAAGTCCCTCAATGAGAATGGCAAAGCAAAGTAGCTCTGGGGCAGCCCAAGGGTCTAAACTAGTAACATCTCCAACAACACCCAACAGGAAATGCTCAGGAATAAGCTCTCCCTTGCACTCTCCTCCAGCAACCCACAGGTAGAGTATTTTTGAGCCAAGGACTGCAGCTGTATCTTTGCAATCAATGATCCTGAGTAGGTCTATCTACTATGAACTGTCTCTTGAAATCAACTGCCTGTCTGGCCCTGTATCACAGTTCCTGGCAGTAAGCTTGATAATCCCCCATATGCTGTGTCAAAACATACTTCTCTGTTTAACACTGCTTCCATCTGATCCTCCCTGCTCCCATACAATGGAAATTACCCTTTCCAGTTCAGATCCTCCTTCCCTCTCTGCTTCTCATACCTTCTAAAGCAAGTTCTTGTGACTTCCATAAGACTGTGACAAGCCCAGCTGTTTGCAGTTGCTGCCACAGCAACCTCCTCCTTTCTTAATTCCTTTATTGTCAATCCCATTCTACTTCCCTGGCTCCTGTTTTCCTTTCTCCACTACCCGCCCACCCCACAGCTTAGAGTTGTTGTATAGAAACCCAGATACCAGATCTCTGGTTCAAACAGTTCCCTATCTACATAGGCATGGAGAGCCACCCTATGTCAAAGCTCACATCTTGCATCAGTGTGGATTATCTTTCAGTTTGTGTGCCTGGCTGTGAAGATGGATGGGCTGAGAGAAGCACATTCTGGGAGCTCTGGTGACAATCAAAAGTTTCCTCTCTGAAGTGCAGGACTGCTCACCCGGACTCTTACCACTATCAGCATGGGGGTGGGGCTTTCTAGACTATGAGTTTGTTTCTCAGAAAAAACAAAGGGCCAAATTCTGAACAAAGAACATTAAGTATATGTAAATGTTTTCTTTCCAGAAGTATAGCTACTAACCAAGCCATTTATGAACAGCAGGAAAGAAAAAATTGTGCTGGCTACTCAAAACTGTTCAGGCCAGCTGCCTCTCATGTACTGTATGGAAAGCAAACCAAAACAATGAAACTTCCTCTATCCCCAGAAGTTATCATTCTAACGAGTTTAATTCCCTTAATGAATTTTCAGGTTTCTTGGGTTCTGGGTTGGTTGTTTCTTTTTTTCTTTAGATGACAATTTAAATGTGGACATACTCACTGCAATGCTTACATTTAAATGTGCTCCAAATCCAAGCCCTACTCCAGGCCAGCTGCTCCGTGTCTTACGTATGAAAATCAAAGGAGCTATCTCAATGTCTTCAATCCACAGCTTGTCAACCACCTGGTGACAACCTGGGTCTAATTATGTTTATTTAATTAAGGAAGTTATAGAACTTCAGTTGTTGTTCAGGGGAGAGAGTTTTCCTTTTCTCAACAAAAGAAGGCCAAGGCCCATACAGTCAAATGAGTATTTTGCATATGACAGTGTGCTCTGTGGGCCACTGACAGAAAGTAGAGAATTAGGAAGCTCCAGTCTAGACTGAAGTAGTCCTCCCTTTCACCAGTATTTAAGTTCACCTGTACAAGTGGCCTTGTTGAAACGGTGGCATAACTTCACATCCTTGGGACATGCAGTAAGACTTTGAGGTTCTCAAAGTCTTACTTTGAGACTAGCAAACAGGAAGGGAAAGTATGAATTGACTGGACAGGCCAACAAAAGTACATCATCATCTGCCAAGGAAATAGTGAGAGGGAGTTCCAGGCAGGCAGTAGACAAAGGGACCAAGGAGACCCGAGTTGGGAAAGCACAGCAAGAATTTTGCTATACCTATAGGTACTGAGAGACTAGATGAAGCTACTCCACTCCCCACCTGTGAAGCAAGGTAACAGCAGTTCTCTACCTCACAGGAACATAACAAAACATTGAGACTTTCTCAAGTATCTTAGAAAGCACACTGACAACTCTGTTACAGGACACTGGTTCAAACCTGTTTTTATGAGATTTTTTTTTCCAGGAGCACTAACATTGTAAGGGTTCTGGGTCCATTAGGAACCAGGAAGTTTGTTCTGCATCCACAACAGCTTCCCCTCCTGTTTGCAAAGCCAAATCTTCAAGCTGCACTAGAGAAATAACCCTCAATTCAGCTGATTTTCTACAGTTTCAGCCCTCCATAGCTGAAGCTGCCTCTCACCACTAATGCATTAAAGGATGGTAGGAAAGAGCTCTTTACCATGAGAATGATGGAACACTAGAGCAGATTGCCCAAGGAGGTAGTTGAGGCCCCATCCCTGGAGACATACAAGCTGAGGCTTGACAGGCCTCTGGGCAACCTGCTTTAGTGGAGGATGTCCCTGCTGACTGCAGAGGGGGTTGGACTGGATGACCTTTGGAGGTCCCTTCCAACCCAGACCATTCTATGATTCTGTGAAATGAAAACTAGGTAACGTGCAGAGGACAGAAGGAAATTCTGAAAAGCACCAAATTCAAGATCCACCAAGGCATTATGTCTAAATATGTGTAAGTTTTCTAGGCCACTTTGACTATTTCAATTTTAAGATTGGGGTATGTCATTAAAAAGAACATAAAACAATAATAGATGTGATCTCTTTTTATGACCAGGTGACCCACCTGGTGGTTGTGGATGTAGTCTACCTGGATTTCATCAAGGCTTTGGACACTGTCTGCCATAGCAAACTCCTGTCCAAGCTGATGGCCCATGGTCTGTAAATGGGCACTCTGTGCTCAGTTAAGAACTGGCTGGATGGTTGGGCCCAAAGAGTGGTGGTGAATGGAGCCACATCCAGTTGGTGGCCAGTCACTACTGGTGTGCCCCAGGGATCAGTGCTGGCCCCAGCCGTGTTTAGTATCTTCACTGATGATGGGTATGAGGGGATTGAGTCCAGTATCACTGAGTTTGCAGACACCACCAAGTTGGGAGCAAGTGTTGATCTGTTAGAGGGTAGGAGGGTTCTGCAGAAGTACCTGGACAGGCTGGACAGACAGGCACAGTTCAATGCCAGGAGTTTTAACAAGTCCAAGTGCTGGCTCTGCACTTTGGCCACAACGATCCCATGCAGCACTACAGGCTAGAGACAAGACTGGTTGGAGAGTAGCCAGGCAGAAAGGGACCTGAGGGTACGGACTGATAGCCGAATGAGAGCCAGCAGTGTGCCCAGGTGACCAAGACAATCAAAGGCATCCTGGCCTGTATCAGGAATAGTGTGGCCAGCAGGACAAGGGAAGTTCTTCCGCCCCTGTAGTCAGCACTGATTAGGTCACACCTTGAGTACTGTGTCCAGTTCTGTGCCACTCAATTTAATGAAGATGTTGAGGTGCTTGAATGTGTCCAGAGAATGGCATCAAGGCTGGTGAGGGGCCTAGAGCACAGTCCTGTGAGGAGAAGCTGAGGGAACTGAGGGTGTTCAACACAGAGAAGAGGAGGTTCAGGGAAGATCTTATTGCTCTCTACAACTACCTGAAAGGAGGTTGTAGACAGGTAGGGGTTGGTCTCTTCTCCCAGGCAACCAGTGACAGAATGAGGTGGGACAGTCTCAAGTTGCAGGTTTAGGCTGGATGTTAGGAGGAAGTTCTTCACAGAAAGAGGCATTGGAATAGGTTGTGCAGGGAAGTGGTGGAGTCACCATTCCTAGAGGTCTTTAAAAGGAGACTGGATGAGGGACTTAGTGCCATGGTTTAGTTAATTAAAAGAGTTAGGCGATAGGTTGGACTCAATGATCTTAGAGCTCTTTTCCAACCTGGTTAATTCTGTGATTCTGTGTATTGAGATTCACAGTCATAACTGTAATAGCAGAAAATAAGGCCTAACTAAAACTTTGTGTCAAAGCACAACAGTCCTGAACAAGTGAGACATGCTATTATACACCTAGAGCCCAAATCTGCCAAAGACTGAAGACAGCTTTTGGCAAGTGATAAAGAATAAGTATTTTCCTCTTTCACTTTAGCCACTTAGCTCATTATACAATGATTAGTTTCCCCAAAGTAGAAAAATGCTTTGGAGTTACAGAAACTGGATGCTTGTTTTCTTCCTCCAGTCAACAAATGAAAATCAGAGTAAAATCTCCTAATACTGGATCAGCATGACAAGAAACAATCAGTGCAATTAAAAACAAAACCAATATATTTCATTTGGTTAATAAAAATACTAGATACTTCACTTTCCTTTTTTTTTTTTTTTTAAAAGAATTGCTTTTAATGCTCAGATGTTTGGTGGAAGAGGCTGCACTTGCAAAGCCAGTTGCAGCCACAGAATATTAAGGGCTGGGAGGGCCCTCAAAAGATCATGCAGTCCAATCCCCTTGCCAGAGCAGGATCACCTATACCAGATTACACAGGAATGTATCCAAGTGAGTTCTGAATATCTTCAGAGAGGCAGACTCCACAATCCCCCCTGAGCAGCCTGTTCTAATATTCTGTCAACCTCACAGAGAAAAAAAAATTCTTCCTCATGTTTCCATGGAACTTCCTATGCTTCAACTCCCAACCATTGCCCCTTGCCCTGTCTTTGGGCATCACTGAGAACAGCCTGGCTTCATCCTCTAGGCACTCACCCTTTATATATTTATAAACATGAATGAAGTCACCTCTCATGCTCCTCTGCTCCAAACCAAAGAGTCCTAGCTCCCTCAGCCTTTCCTCATAAGGAAGATGTTCCACTCCCTTAATCATTTTTGTGCCTCTGTGCTGGACTCTGTCAAGCAGTTCCCTGAGGTCCTTGTTGGGCCCAAAATTGGGCACAATATTCCAGATGTGGCCTCACCAGAGCAGAGTAGAAGGGCAGGAGAACCTGTCTCAACCTACTAATCACATCCCTTGTAATCCATCCCAGTGAACCACTGGCCTTCTTGGCCATAAGGGCGCATTGCTGGCTCATGGGCATCCTGCTGTCCACCAGGACCCCCAGGTCCTTTTCCACTTCATTGTTCTCCAACAGGTCAGTCCCCAACCTATACTGATACATGGGATTGTTCTTTCTCAGGTACAAGACTCTACACTTGCCCTTATCTATCATAAACAGCATGAAAAATGTAAGACAAAAGTAAAATAAAAATCAATCACCTAGCAAATAAAATAATTCATTATTTTTCAAAATAGAAACCTAACTAAACCTGTAGGATGCTATTCAGCTACTTAAATAGTAAAAGTATGCATGCAAAACAATATTGGAACGATTTTGTGTATCCATTCTTCTGCCTGCCATTTAAAAAAGATGGGAGAAAAAGAAAAACAGAAAAAAAAAATCCATCAAAATCAAAGTGTGATGCATCAGTGCCTGCTTTTTAGCAAGTGAGCCAGCTCTGTGAGTGCTTGCAGCATTTGGCCAGGCAGTGAAGGCAGCAGCTCTTGTGGCCATGGCTGCAAGTTTTGGCTGGAGTATTATTTGTCACACCTGCGAAAAAGAGTTAATGCCTGGGGAGCACATTTCAGGTGGGTGATAATGGGAAGACCTTTGGAAAAGCATAGGTCAACTCACATTTGGCTCCTAGAAGTAAACAACCTCCCTTCTCCATAACCAGAAAACTTCCCCTTTTCAAATGCTGATCTGCAATTCCTTCTCCCATGTGTTCTCTGAAGGTTTTTCCCCCTTTCATTTGAATCTGGGTAATTAAAGCATCAAAGCTCTTCTCTTGCTGGTCCCACCAATCCAGACTTTAGTAATCTGAGTCACAGACTCAAATTCTTTCTTAGCTCTCTTCCCACTTACAATTAACTAGCATTCTGGAAATCAAGGCTGCTGGGGCTGAAACTTAGGAAACAATTTGGAGGAGACTAACAAGCACTTGAGATGAGCCTTCCAGGGTGCAAGATTTTACACTGAAGCATCTGGATGCCTAGACATCAGTGCAAGCCTATCTTGCCTAGATCTTGTCCTCAAAAGACAAGAAGTCTCTGTTTCAGGAAATGCTTAACAGACAGAAAAAGTAATCTTTCTCCTGAGTAATTAGAAGGGTGCTTCTCCACCACAAAGGATGCTAGGCTTAATATTTTCCATGTATTCCTCTATTCTCTTTCCATCTTTGGCCTCCACAGCATCCTGCAGCACCAAGTTCCACTGCCTGTCAATGTGGTTCAGTTGGCTGTATTAATTGGCTTGGCATATGCTAGCAATTCACTCTCTTACTACTCTGAGGTTTCAAAGAAGTTGTCATTTGCCCTACTTGGGATGCAATAAAAGGTAGCATAGGGTTAGTTATGGAGGGTTCTGATGACTTAGCTGGTGTGAGGTAGCTTCCTAAGACACTATCTGTAGTGCATCTGAGCCCAGAGTTTACTGTGAAATGTGTGATACACATCTCAGGCCACATGTCACAAAATATTTTACAGCCCATAACCTTCTTCCCCTGGAAACCACTTCCCAGAGTCTTCCCAAGTCCTCTTCCAGAGAACCCCTTTTGCTCAAGCCATTTTACAGTGACACAACCACTCATACTGCCAACTGAGAAGGATCTTTTACACCCATCAGCACTCCTGTTCCTGCAGCCTGGTGCTCTTCCTGGCACCCTGGGACTTACAAGGAATGAATGGCATCCTCAGCTCTCTGTGAAAACAGCTCAGCCCTTCATTTCCTCACCTCCAGGCAGATGGTGGGTCAATCACACCACAGCCCCAGTTGGACACCTGGCACCTACATGTGCCTGCACCAGACTGCCTGACCCAGCATAATGGTGCTCTAAACTGGAGGGAGTTGGTCCTCTGGAGCTGGGTTGAGGCTGCTGAGACCAGAACCACCATGGTAGAAAGGCAGTGGCACAGATGACAATGGCCCTTCAGCACTGCCCCCAGCACTCTGCAGGCTTCAAGTTGCAGCCAGTCTCACAAAGTGGTGCCTGCTGGAAACATCAGAAGCACCTTCTGAGAGATGTGGCAAGGAGGATCCATCTGCCAGGTAATTTTTTTTTTTTCCTGGTAGCCTCCAGTGATATCTGAAACCAACACACTCACCACAGAGCCCCCAGTTCCTTGCACCCTAGCATCTCTAATCTCAGCTCCTGGACAGATGTAATGAGGCTTTGTTTTGCCCAAGTTTTAAAGCACAGAAGAGACAAGGAGATGAGAAGTTGTTATTTAAGAGGGAACAAGGTGAAACAATTGCCAGTCCTAATTCACATGTAGAAAAAAGAGTTACTTGTGTCACTGGGAAAATTCCGCCACAGACCTCAGAGGAGTTCCTAAAAAGTGGGAGGGAGTTCCCAAATACTGTTGTATTGCTGGGTTTGCTTCATTTGACCTCTAAGCACACCACCAGAACTGGTCCCTCAATGACAGAAACCACTTTTACATAAAGACCTTTCAGTAAAAAATAGAGAAGGAAAATGTGGTTTGCCAATATTGAATGCATTGCTGTGGCCCTACGAAGTGGACAAATCTGTGTCCAAATTCTAGTACTACTCTGGCACTTCCATTTATTTCATCTGGTAGATTTCTAAGCTCCTGGATTTCCACAGAATTCCACAGCATTTAGAAAACATCCCTGAGGAAAAGGACCTTGGAGTCTGGGTTGATGAAAAGCTCAACATGAGTCTGCAGTGTGCACATGCAGCCCAGACAGCCAACCGAGTCCTAGGCTGCATCAAGAGCAGCGTGGCCAGCAGGGCAAGGGAGGGGATTCTGCCCCTTTACTCTGCTCTCGTCAGACCCCACCTGGAGTACTGTGTGCAGTTCTGGAACCCTCAGCACAGGAAGGACATGGAAGTGTTGGAGCGGGTCCAGAGGAGGGCCACAAAGATGATCAGAGGGCTGGAGCAGCTCTCCTATGAGGACAGGCTGAGGGAGTTGGGGCTCTTCAGCCTGGAGAAGAGAAGGCTTCGAGGGGACCTGATAGTAGCCTTCCAGTATCTGAAGGGGGCCTACAGGAAGGCTGGGGAAGGATTATTTACAAGGTCCTGCAATGACAGGACAAGGGGCAATGGG
>VWZE01026268.1:80210-99512 GCA_013396675.1 Eubucco bourcierii
CGGCCCTGCTCCCCGCCGCTGTTTTCCTTCCTGGAAGAGAGAAACCGAAAGGCGGTAGGGGCCGGGCCAGGCCTGGCCGGGACCTATGCCCCGCCCCGCGTCTCTCATTGATCCGGAGTTTCAGGGCCGAAACTGACGTGGGTTCCCGGCACTGGCACCGCCCCTTAAAGGGGCCGTTCCGGTAGGAGGCAACAGCGGGCACGAATGGAGGCCGCCGCTATCCAGCCTTCGCTCCTCCTCTCCCCGCCAGCGGTGATTGCGGTGCCCCGCAGCACGGGTGCGGCGAATTGCCGGTGCCCTCGGGTGCCGATGCGGGCCGGTCATAGTGGAGCGGAGGCTGGAAGGACGCGGATGATCGCATCGTCTTACTGAGTGTCATTTGACTTAGTGAGGTGCCGCGGCAGGGTCGGGCGGCCCCTTTAAGCGCCGCTCGCCGGTACCGACAGCCAGCGCTGGGCCGGGCAGCGGGGTGGGCGGACGCCGCTGTGGGGAGCGGGGTTGGGGGCAGACTGCGGGACGGACTGCCGGCCCGCGGGCAGCACAATAGTCTTTGTTTCACCGCCGGGGCTGCCCCTTTAAGAGCCCCGACCAGGAAATGAGGCTCGGGTTACCGCGGGGCACGGGAAGTCCGGGGAGGTACCGCTGGCCCGTGTTTTTCCTCCGCCCAACTCCTTTTGCTGTCTGGCCCTGCCCGGCTTCTGCTGCCGTCCTCCCAACAGAGCTCCCCCCGCTAGAGATACCGAGAGAGCAGCGAGATGCGGCCACTCCTAGCAGCGCCCCCCTCCAATCGGAGGATAGCTGCCCCATGGGAAACCTCCTGCCAGCACCCCCAGGTCCTCTCCTGAGGGACAACTTTGCAGCCACTCTGTCTTAGGCCTGTAGCCCTGCATGGGGCTGTCGTGACCGAAGAGCAGGACTCAGCGCTTGGCCTTGTTAAACCTCCTAAAAATAACAACGACCCATCGATCCAACCTGTTCAGATCTCACTGCAGTGCCTTCCTATCTTCGAGCAGGTCAATACTTACACCTAGTCTGGTGTCATCTGTAGACTTACTGAGAGACCATTCAATTCCTTCATCCACATGATTGATACAAGACATTAAACAAGACTGGCCCCAAAACTGAGCCCTGGGGAACACTGCTTGTGACCTGCCATCAGCTGGATCTAATTCAGTTCACCAGGACTCTGGGCTTGCCCATCCAGCCAGCTTTTACCCAGCAATGAGTCCACCTGTGTAAGCCATGAGCTGCCAGCTGCATTTAATTCTGTTCACCACGAGGCTCTGGGCTCATCCAGCCAACCAGTTTTTTAAACCAGCAAGGAGCCCACCTTTCTAAGCCACGAGCTGACAGCTTCTCTAGGAGAATGCTGTGGGAGATGGTGTTAAGGGCTTTACTGAATTCCAGGTAGACAACATCCAGCAGGCATCCTTTGGCAGGCCATTTTGCAAACAAGGACCTATTTCTTACAGCCTCTTGCAGCTTTGTTTTTTGGTCAGGCACTGGAACTAAATGTGGAAGAGACAGGGAAGGAACTATTTATTCCCTCTCAGCCTAGCAACCAGTGACACTGTTACATTATAGGGCTGAGTGAATAAAAAAAGATTCATCTTTACCTGGCTTCCCTCAGCATGGCTGAAGTGGTGGCGCAGAATTGTAGTATCTCCGTTACTTTCACAGTGCTGCTCTCTCCTCTGTTGTTTTCTCTGCTTCATCACTATTAGGCTTTCCCATTCTACTCTTGGCTTTCCTCAAGTGCTGAGTCATTATTCTGTATCTCATGGGAAGCTGTGAGGGGGTGTGTGTTGTTAAATATAGAAATTGGAGCTGGAAAAGGCCTGTTGGGTCATCTACCCTGCTCCCCTGCTAGTAGAGGAGTTACAGTACGTGCCTTGATTGCTTTTGTTTTAAATGCCTTGGAGACTTCCACCTCTTTTGGAGACTGTTTCACAGTCCAGCAAGTCCCATAGTCAAGAAGGTATTTGGCCAATGTTTTCATTTGTCCAGTTTCACCTAATAGTAACTGGGTTTAACCAGCTGGGTTATAACTGTGTGTTGTCCTCCTCTACACAGTTTTTCTCTTTGGTGGCTGTTCATGCCTTGCATTCAGGTGTCACACATTTTCCTAGCCATTGCCATTAATTTTTTTTTCCTTTAATTAATCACCCCCTGCAGCCACTTTATCACTGTCCTGAGTTTCCTCTGATTCCTGTCCCATCAGTCATTGTCTCAGCCCACAGATGCCCACATTTAGGGACAAGTAGCTGCCTGATCTTTTGTGAATGCAGACAACCCCCCATTACAATTTAATTTGTCTCCAAGTTGCCTCAGAAGCTTGTACAAAATTTGTCACCTGCCATTGCCATGAATTAGATCTGGTCCTGTTACTCCTCAGTGTTCCCTCCTGCACAACAAGTGCAATCTGTTTTTCCCCCACAGAGATTGTGGTGAAGGTATGTGTTGTGAATCTCATTTTCCTGCCTGAAAATGAGAAGTTTCAACATCTGTTCTTTCTGGGGTCACTGATATCTGCTGTTCCTCCTGCTTTGATTAATAGCCCTTACAAACACAGACCTTGATCCATCTTGGCAGACCTTTCAACCAGTATGAATGGTGGCAACTATCTGTCCCAGATTACAGCCTGGTTTAGAGCTGTTCTCTTCCAGTTCCTTTAGTTTTGGTTGGTTTTTTTTTTCACTGCTCCACTCAATGGGAGGGCAGTGGACAGGAACTAGAAAAGTTAAGTACCAAAAAAGCATGAATGTATAGAGAAGGGCACAGACACCTTTCAACCCCATTGAAGTCAACCCCATTGAAGCTGCTGTAAGGAAGTTGGGGAAGGAAACATGGCTGGACAAGATGCTCTGTGGTCTGCCCCTGCTAACAGAAGCAGGTAAGCCACAGTGAGTAGAGAATGTCTTTGAACAAGGAGGGCCAAACTCCTTGTAATACACTAGTATCTTAGCTTGATTCAGCCCTTGTTTCTTTGGCTTGAATTCTCTCAGTTCCTCTCATTAGTTCCATCTCTTGAGACCTCAGACTATGTGATGTAGTCCCTGGTTGCTGCTTTATGCAGGAGAGGAAAAATGCTACCAAATCTCCTGGTGAGCAGGATGGTCTGTGTTTGCAGGACAGTGGCTCTGGAAATGCAAGAAGAAAGCTCCTCCGGCTGTCAGCTCCCCTTTAGATCCACACCACGTGGAGACTGCACAGAACGGAAAGGAAATCCATTAGCTCCTATTAAACATTGAACAGACTCCCAGTTAGTTTCCTTCCCTCTCACCTAGAGGCTACTCTTTAGCTTATCTCCAGGGAGGACCATTTAGTTAAAAGCAGGATTTGCTGTCCCACAGAGCCACCTTTCATCAACACCCTCCCCAGAAATCCCCTAACTTTTTGCTTGCCTAGATGGCAGCAATGCTGATGCAGGTAAAAGGTAACCATACTCTGGCCTCTGGAGTGAGGCCAAGTTCCTCCCTTGCTTAGGGCTCTCTCAGTAAAGGCAGATGGGTGGCATGTTGGGAGACATCAACAGGATGAGAAATCCCATTGATAGAAGTATGTGGTGTTCTGAAAGCAGAGCAAGCCCAGAAGAAACAGAGGCAAACCAACCTTTCATTGGGACTTTTAATTTTCTGTCCGCAGTGGAGCATCTGCACACCAGATTCCATCTGGACCTCTTTTACAGCCACGAGCCTCTCAGTGTCTTCCCACCTGCACTTTCTCAACAGCTAGGCTAGTTTTTGTCCATATGTCCTTAAAGGATGTTGGAACTTTTTTCTCCAAAAGAGTTAGGCCCTTGAGAACCTACATCCATCTGAAAGCCAAGTGTTTAATTTCTTCTTCTGTGTACCAGTTTTCCAGTTTCAGCATCATATAACAGTACCTTAGACATTTGTCAAGTAATTGTTGACTTCACCTTGCTTTTATGAAGGAGACTTTGTTTATGGTAGTATTTTTTCTTTCCTTTTAACATTTACAAAGACACTCATTAGTTCCCAGTGCCCAGTTGTCACTAACTGTCATTCTAATATTTCTCCAATGTTAGCTTTTCCTTCCCTTTATCTTTCCCCAGAAGAACTTAACTGACTCACTTATTTAGTGTTCACTTCTACTACTGGATTACTAGTTTTATTTTTGTGTTCCAGTCACTTGGTATGATTGGATTGGTCTGATGACCTTCAACAGAGATGATTCTTCCATACTGAGGAAGGATCAGGCTCTTCAGGAACAAAACACGGTGGGAGACAGTAGTAAATTCCAAGAACATGCAAGGATACATTGACGTCAGTGTGCAACAGAGGTTTTAGTCATGAGGACACACCAGTAAATCCATGATCATTGGTGCATAGTGTGCTTTGGAAGTGAACCCTGTTGCACACATAGCACTACGCTGCTTTTTCCCTTCCCAAACTGGTTTCTGAAATCAGATTGCATTTTATGGCCCTAGTGTGCATTGGTTTTGCTGTTTCTGATCATTAGCAGTAGGATTAGCTTTCACTTCACACTCTTAAGCAATTCCTTAGCAGAAGTCCCAAATCCTTGGCTTTTTAGGAGTATGTATGGAATTCCATCTAAAATACCCATATCCATTTGATTTGCTTTCTTGTTGGTTCACCTAAGAGCCTATGAGACTCAGTGGTCTCTTATCTGCTCAGGGCTAGCTCCCTGAATAGGATTTTAGCATGAAAACTGATAGGAGTTGTTGCAGGACTCTTCTTCTTGTTCCTAGTTGACTGCTGTGTTCTGCAAGATGCTGTTAATGTGTTCAATCCTGTTTAGTCCTAACCTACACTGAACTTCTGTAGTATTTCACCTTCAGTGTCGGCCAGAGTAGGAGGCACATACTGAAAGGCAGCTTAAGGCTGTCCTGGACTGATGAGAACTCCATGTGGCTTCCTGCAGGCAACTCCAACACAAGAAGGATGTTGAACTGCTGGAGCAGGTCCACAGGAAGCCACAAAGATGATCAGATGCTGGTGAATCTCCCTATAAGGACAAGATGGGACAGTTAGTGCTGTTCAGCCTGGAGAAGAGAAGGCTGCAGGGAGACCTTAGAGCAGCATTTCAGTAACTGAAGTGGGCTACAGGAGAGCTGGGGAATGACTTTTTACAAGACCTTGTAGTGACAGGACAAGAAGGAATGGATTGAAGCTGAAGAGGGGAGATTTAGACTGGAGATTAGGAAGAAATTCTTTACAGTGAGGGTGAAACACTGAAACAGGTTGCCCAGGGAGGTTGTGGATTCCCCATCCTTAGAGGTGTTCAAGGCCAGATTGGATAAGGCCTTGAGCAACCTCATCTAGTGCAAAGTGTCCTTACCCACAGAGCTAGATGATCTTTGAGGTCATTTCCAACCCAAACCATTGTGTGATTTTATGATTTGCAGCAGTATGATGGTTTTGGTAAAAGACGCTGTGCTGGTTTGAGGCTAATTAGAATATTTTAATAGAGAAACTTACACTCTAGGCTGTGAAAGGAAAACATCATGATGTCTACTTCACTCATACGCTTGCTGGAGAATTGTTTGGGAACACTAACCAAAACAATAGATAAGTCAGTCTCTCTCTGGCTCTTGCCTGAGCAGCAGCTGCTGGTGAGATCTAGCAGCTTCTGGGCTCTGGTTCCTCTGCTGATTAATCCTCACTAACCACTTTTCTTCTAACCCCCTTGGCCAATCCTCCTAATTTACCTTGCACGTAAGGCAAACCTTGGGGTAAGGTACAGGGGTGGGGAGAAGGTGGAAGGGTGGTTGGGAGCCCCTCCTGGGGTCTCTGATTTCTGGGAGGGGAGTTGTGTTGCTGTATTACCTTTTACTTGTATATTTCTGTAAATATTGTGTATATAGTGTAAATATCTGCTGTACATTGTGCAAAGCTGTAAATAGAGCTTCATCATTTAACTTCCAGCCGACTGAGGCCTAGTCTGGGTCATTTTACAAAGTGTGGGGGGGTGGGGAACTCCCAAACCTTCACAGACGCGTTTGGCTTTTTGTTCTTTTGTCTGTTTTTAACAACTCTAATGCATTCCCTAAAACTGCAGGCATTACGTTCAGAAATCCACAACAATCAAAGTGGAAATGCAAAACTCCTGCTATGGCACCTATTCAGCAGCAAAGGTATGGAAAAAATGCCACCCTGAACATGCTTGATGCTCTAAATAGTATCATCCTCACACATCATCATATAGTTTGAATCACCTGCTATATTGATTCTGTAAGAGAAGTTTGGGTTTTGGTTTGGCTTTTTTTGTTGTGGTTTTTTTTTTTTTTTTTTTTTTTTTTTTTTTTTTTTTTACCTGCTTCTGTGTGACTAATCTGTTAGGAGAGAGGGGAAGGGAGATTGAGGACTGTACTGATTTTAACTCTTCCTTGTTCAAAGCAGTGCAACATCTTCTAAGAGACCAGTGTATGGTCGTGTTTGAAAAGCAAACTTTATTGCACAAGATATTGCTCAGACACATATTGACAGTGCTACTCCTGGCACATCCTTTCATGTCACAGCATGTAAAAATGAGGCAGCAAGTGGCCCTGACAGAGCTCCTGAGTACACCAACTCAAGTGACACCAAGCTGGCAATAGGTAAACCTGACTATCAGGCTAAGCTGAAATTGCATTGGAACAGGTTGCCCAGAGAGATCCTGGAGTCTGCTTCTCTGGAGACATTCAAAACCTGCCTAGATATGTTCCTGTGTGACCTGCCCTGGGTGATCCTGCTCTGGCAGGGTGGTTGGACTCAATGATCTTTTAAGTTCCCTTCCAACCCCTAACATTCTGTGATTCTGTGACCACAGGCCCCTCTCATATCACAGTGAAGCAACACCATTGCATCACAAGACTGTAGCAGCCAAGCCCATGTCTACCTCTTCCAGCGTTTTGCTTGCGGTATGGCCAGAAGGCAAAGTTTGCAGGACTAGCACCTGTGAAAGTGCCCCAGCCCACACTGATGTGCTGTGCAGGTCACACAACACTCCTCTTTGGTCGTGTTAGCAGCTGTTGTTCAGCAAAGTGAACAAGCACAAGCATTTCTGTGTGTGTGTGTTTGCATCCCTGTGTTCAGAGCTATCTCTCCTGGCTGTGGTGCAAGCAGATGGAGACTGGCAGAGATAGCTCAAACTGGAATCTTGTGGTTCCTCATAGCCACAGGTGCAGCTTCTGCCTTCAAGTCATGCTAGTAGCCCTCTTGCTCACTAGCAAAGAGACAAGAGGCTTGGCCAGGCAATGGTCCTTGCCCCAACAATACAAAATCTTGCCCTGACAGAAAGCACTGAAGTGTCACTATAAATGCAAGGGCCAAGGACTAAAAGTAGGGGGGACCTCTGCTTGTGGTTGGAGATGGGCAAGACCAGGCAGACTGTATCAGAGCCTCCTTGGAGAAGAAACATGAATAAGGTCATGCCTCAGGCTCCAAGCTAAAGAGCCCCAGCTACCTTAGCCTTTCCTTAGCAAGGAGATGTTCCACTGCCTTCAGCATCTTTGTGACTCTGTGCTGGACTCTGTCAAGGTCCTTCTTGAGCCCAGAACTGGACACAATATTCCAGATGTGGCCTCACCAGGGCAGAGTAGAGGGGCAGGCAAACCTGTCTCAACCTACTAATCACACCCCTTCTAATACACCCCAGTATGCCATTTGCCTTCTTGGCCACAAGGGCACGTTGCTGGCTCATGGGCATCCTGCTGTCCACTAGGACCCTCAGGTCCTTTTCTCCAGAGCTGCTCTCCAACAGATCAGCCCCCAACTTCTGTTTGTTCCTGCATAGTCTGGAACAATGAAGTGCACATCAATATTGACAACCTCAGGAATTCAGAGTAATGAGAGACTTTCACCTCAAAATCTTGCAATTTCAAGTGGAAAAAATACTCCAGAAATTTCTGTAAAATTTTATGCCTGTATTTTCTTATTTTCTTCTGCATTTTATCTTGTACATGTTTTTCAAAATGCTCTCCCAAATTTTGAGTGCTAGAAATTTTTTTCCCTTCCCATTTCTTCGTTCTTTTCTTCTTTGTTATTTTTTTCTTCTCTCTCCCCCTCCGTCTCTTTCTTCCCACCTTCCCACTTGCCTTCTTATTTCACATATAATTGCATGAGTCACCCCAGGAAAATTAAAGAATAATAAGAAGGATGATGAAACTCATGATAAAAGTAGAAAAAAAAGGTCTAGCTATATTCTGCTACCAAAAAGCATTTTAAACAAAACAACAACACCCCCCTCCCAAAAACAACAACAACAACAACAACAAAAAACAAAAACCAAAAAACCTGAAGGGACAGAATTCAAATTCTCTGCCAGATAAATCCAAATTGATCTCTATTTTGCATGTATTGATTGAGTTTTCTTTCCCCATTTCACTTACCCCAGCTGCAAAGGTGAAGCAAAATTTTCTCACCCCCCAGTCCTCCCTATTAGTAACATTCTCACAGGCTCACCACCCCCTCCCTCCTATTTTAGCATCATTTTTTTTTCCACAGAGTGCCAGGATTGCTGCTGTGGAGCCTGTTTGAAGCAGTGCTGTACACTCTGTCATCCCTGTTGTAACTCTCTGTCTTGCTGGCAGTAAATGAGTGACACAAATTATTTCCCTGCCAGATAAACATTGCCTCCTAGATTTAGTACTCATATTCTAATGTGAGGAATAGCATTATAAGAGCAACAGCAGTCAATCTGCTTACTATTGTCCTGTATTCCTAGGGGGAAAAAAAACAACAAACAAACAAACCCAACCAAAACCCAGAGGGAACTGCTACTTCAAGCCTGAGGAAACCCTGCACCTTTCTGCCCAGCCCTGCACCCATCAGGGTAGGTGCTTACAGCATGGTTGCAAAGCCAGTGGGCTGAAAGGGAAACTCAAGCAAGCAAAAGGTAAAAAGAGAATGGAAAAAGGAAAAGGGGTAAAGGGAAAATAAGAACAGAAAAACAAAAACAGGAAAAGGGCTACAGGAAAATTGCAAAGGAAAATGTAAATTAAAAAAAAAGAAAAAGGGAAAAAAGGGGGAAAGGAGAATGAAAGAGAGAAAAGAGAGAAAGGAAAAGAGGAAACGAAAAAGGAAAAGGGGGAAAAAGAAATGGAAAAGGAGTAAAGGAATAAGGGAAAGGGAGAAAGAAAAAGGGGAAAAGGAAAATGGAAAAAGAAAAGTAGAAAACAGAAAATGGAAAAAGGAAATGGGGAAAAGGAAACTCAACTGAAGGCTGACTGAGGGTAGCGCATGCTCAAGAAATGACAGAATGGAATCCCAGCAACTGAAAAAAAGCACTGTGAGCCCAGCTTGTTGCACAGAGCTGTGATTTATCTGGTTTTATTTCCAATAGTTGCAGAGGCATCATGATGTAGGATTTTAGAGCCTCTTAAATCATGCCTGACATTTATGGATATAGTTTAGAGTGCATACATTATGGATAAGCAGTAGCCTCTCTGTGGCTGAGCAGCAGTTTCCACTCACAGGTCTTATTCCACCCTCACTCCTTTTTACAACTTGAGCTCAGAAACTGCCAAACATACTCCAAAGACAAAGACTTTGGGCAAGAATACAAAAAAATAAAGAAAGAATTCTGACTGCCCTGATCTGAAAAAGAGCCTTTGTTTCTTTTGTATCCCATTTCCAAGTGCAGGCCTGCAGCCAGGAGGGTTAACTGCAGCCTCTTGACGTGCTGCATATTCTGCAGCCTCCATCTGAGCAAGCTGATCATCCTCTCACAGGGAAAAGCTGGTAATCAGCCTGACTTGCTGATGATTTTCTTTTGGTGTGTGTACCGGGTGATGGAATCAAGACCAGAAATTTGAGCTGACCCAAACCTTAGTTTGGGAGATGACTGAGAAGAGGCAGAGAGAGGTGTCAAGGCCTCACCTTACTGAGCCCAACTCTGCACAGATCTCCAGTGGTTACAGAGGGCCCCCAGCCCCTTCCTCTTTATCTCATCTTGAGTGTGGATGCATCTGCTTCTACTTAATGCTGGGCATGGGTGGTGCTGGAGGACCAGACTGAGAAGCCCCCATGTGCATGCATAGGAAGAGAGAGGCTTTGGTCTGTGGACACCTTGCTCATTTCCTTGTGCTCTCTTCACAACCTGTGCTTTGTCACTTGGACAATGGTGGAATGGCAGAATTGCCACTGCCACTTGTCTGGCACACAGTCCACTGCCCTTCTCCACCCTCAAGGGTGGATAGCACCTGACTAGACAGACTCATCTTTGTAACCACTGCCTGAGGTAAGTTGAGGCAGTCTTGGGCTGTGCCAGTCAAGACAGGTTGAGAAGGCAGCCAGGAAGGAAGAGAGAGGGTGGGTGGCTTGGACAAGTCCTGTCAGCCCATAGAAGCTGGAAAGGGAAGAGCAAGCCAGTGGGTGAGGATGGAAAAGATAGCTGAGAGGAGGACCAGGATTTTGTTTCAGGAGAGTCCTCACCTGCAATTTCAGAGGAAGACAGAGAATGATGAAAGGAGCAGCTGGGTAGGTGACCTTGTCTGGAGGGGAATTCAGCCTCCCCAGTTGTTATCCAGGGTAAACAGCCTGCAGCCAGGAAGACAACTCTTTCAGAGGACTGTGGCATAGGGACCTTTGTGACCAGAGGAATGGAAGGCTTTAACTGCCTGAGGAAGATATTTTAATATGCCAGGGCCTGAACCAAACACGGATTGCAGTAGTCACAGCTACCACTTCGAGAGATAAAGAGACATTTCACTCTCAGATAGCATCTTACATGTGGTAATTAAACGTTTACAACACCCATGTGAGGTAAGTGCATAGTTATCACTCCTGTTGTAGAGCCAGCAGAGAAGAGAGGGAAGCAGCTTGCCAACGGCCAGGTGGTGAGTCAGTGGCAGTGCCACCGTCACCAACCAGAAGCTCCCAGTTCCCAGCCCAGCCTGCGAACCATAGCAGTGGTGTGGCAGCCTCCCAGCTGAGAGATGGAAGTAAACTGATTCTCAAGCACTTTGATGAGAGAAGGAAGGTTAGAAACAGCCTGCGGCTCTTTCTAGAGAAAGTGTCAGGGCTGAGAGGGAATTTCAGAGGAGGGGAGCAGGAAAGTGGGTGGTGGTGAAGTAACTACTGACACAAGCAGCTACGAAGGGAAGGGAGCCAACACACCAGAACCCAACAATGGGGGAGGAAAATGGGTCAATAAGGAAGGCAGATTTTTCTGAGATGAGGCAGCAAGAAAGGAAAAAAATGTGAGAAGGAGATGAGGAACGAGAAAAAAAAAATCTAGCAAGAGTGTATGTGGCAGTATTTGAGTCAGGAAAGAAATGCCACTGAGCACAGGGTCTCACAGTGCCTGGGCAATTATAATCACACTATTGTCTCTTGCACAGCAGTTGGAGATGTCAGAGTCCTCCACAGAGCAGGGTAAGCATCGTTACCTTTGTCACACCTATGGGAGAGCTGAGGCTCAGAGCAGCAAATCTCCATGGCTCTGGTGACATAGCAAGGACAACACATTGTTCTGGTCTAAACTATTACAATAAATGCAGCTTGAAACAGAGACAAGGACAGACAGGGACACAGAGTTCTCAGTGGTAAAGGAGAGAACAAGAGAAGAGAGAGCCAATGTCAGCAGCTCAAATCTACTTTTGATAGCTCTAGAATACACAATAGCAAGTAAAACGACAGGTGGAGGCTGTGAGCTTTGGATCTTCCCTGCCTTTATCTACAAGCTAAGGAGTACTAGGAGGCAAACACACCACTATGTGCACACGTGGATGAATAGGTGTGTCACAATCATCCTGACACTAGCTTTAGTGTCATCTGTGCCCTTACATGAGTTATTTCCTCAGTTTTCCTCCTTTCAGCATCAATAAGGTAACAATTTGTACCTACAAGATGCAAATACTCCACAAATTTTCAAACCCCAACTATGCTTTCAGATCAACTAGTCTGGAATATTTCAGTTGGAGGGTACCTACAATTATCAGGAAGCTGCACATGAGCACCATCCTGGTAGGATCATTTGTTTGGAGTCATTATATGGCACAAGACAGGAAGTGTGTGACAGCTTGTGGCTACCACTCCAGAAGAGGCATCATCTGAAAAAGCAGAAGCCCAGAAAATAGCCACCAGTGTCGCTGCAGGATTGCATTGTTTAAGGTTAGCACAGTGTTTGTAGTGCCCAGAAAAGTGAGATACTTGTGTAAAAGTTCCTCTTCATTTCAAAAACCACCTTATCTCACCTCTGCTTCCTCCTTTTCTTCACACGAAATGAAGAAGCTGCAGCTATTTTTAGCTTGTGGAAGGCAGAAAAGCATCCTCCAGTATAAAACAAGAGGAGAAAACCAGTGTAATTCACAGAATCACTGAATCACAACATCACAGAATGTTAGGCCTTGGAAGGGACCTCCACAGATCATTCAGTCCAACTGCCCTGCCAGGGCAGGTCACACAGGAACACATGCAGGTGGGTTTGGAATGTCTCCACAGAAGGAGACTCTACAACCTCTCTGGGCAGCTTGCTCCAGGGCTCTGCCACCCTCACAGGGAAAAAGTTCTCCCTTCTGTTCCTGTGGCACCAACTCTGATCCAGCTTACCCCCACTGCCCCTTGTCCTGTCATTGGACATTCCTGAGCAGAGCCTGGCTCTGTCCACCTGACACTGCACATCTTTATCAACATGAATGAGGACAATCCTCAGGCTCCTCTGCTCCAAGCTAAAGAGCCCCAGATCCCTCAGCCTGTCCTCAAAGGGAGATGTTCCACTGCCTTCAAGCATCTTTGTGGCTTTGTGCTTTCAAGCAGTTCCCTGAAGTCCTTCTCGAACTAAGTGGTCCAGAACTGGATAAAATATTCCAGATACTGAAAGAAACAGGAAAGAGCACTATAAAAGATAAGGCCTATTTTTAGTAACACTCTTTTAGTGTTAAAGTCTCCACCATTTATTCCAACCTCTTCTTCCTTAAGTATCAGAAGCTCCCTCACTCTTTCTCCTCCTGGTGCAGAAGGCAGTGACTTCAGTTGTGCAGTGCTACCACCCCCTGGCCACCGTTAACACCACACTCCTCCATCTGCAGGAGTGCCCTAACTCCCATCATCTGTTTTGGACACTTTGCATGTGAGGGAAACGCTGCCTTCAGTGTACCCAGACAATGAATGACACATTCTGATGTAGCTCTACAAGACAACTCTTTTGTGATGTAGCAACACCTCTTGTTTTTGTAAGGAAACTTTGTTTGGTCAGAGGTGCAAAGGCTGACACTTTCAAATGTGGTGGTCCAGTGGGTTCATCTCCTCATGCTGTCATGACACATCAGCTGTATTGGAATGGGCACTGTTTCCTACTTTGAGGGTGTCTCTCAGGGGATGAGACATTACTGGTTCACCTTGAGATTAAAGTGTTAGATTGAGACTTCTCTTGAACAAAACCTTTTCTCTTTTAGCACCTCAGCTACACAGCTGTACAACTGAACTTGCACGTCCAACTTGCACATGGATGATTCCACAATGAGCTCAGTAGTTTTGACTGCATAAGCACAGAAAAACACCAAATTGGATAGCAGTCCATCTACATCTTTCTGTACTGACACTACCAATGCTGAGACTCCTGCAGACATTTGTCAGTGGAGGCACCTTCTGCTCATCAGAAGTTGCCCCACAGCCATTAGCTCATTTTCCAAGGAGCAGCAAGAAGTTATGGGGTGAGGATGGGTGATCTTGAAGGTCTCTTCCAACCAAATATATGCTGTGACTCAGTGGGAAGAACTGGAAGAGAAAAAAGGAATTTGTGACCCAAGGGAGGTTTCTTATCATCCTGTCATCCCTGTGGGTCTGCAGCTGCCTTGCAAGCTTTAGAGCACACTGGCCATGTGTCGTGGGTTAGTAGGTCTGTGGTAACCAGCACACATCTAGGTAGCCCCTGGGCAAAAGCAGAGAAACTGCTGCAAGAGGGGCTGATAAAATAGGGGCATGAATTTCACACTCTCTGCTGGTGAGGCTTGGCAGGTCTATGTGCTTGAACCAGGCCAGAGCCTTGAATGAATTGCTCTGGCTTTCCCAGCACTAGCTTCAGCACTTGCTGAGGCCCTAACTGGGTTGCAACATGATGGTTATACACATACCCTGATCCTGCAGATAACCAGGAGACAGATCAGGCATGTGCCTGCTTCATGTTCCAGCACTGTTTGTGCTGAAACATGCCTAGCTGTGGGAGAAGCTCCTTGGCCTCTCTGCACCAGCTGGAGAGCACAAATCTTTGTTCTGAACTCCAGGAGCTGGAACAGTTTGAGGTGCTGGTGCAGAGCATATGCTGATGTGGCATGATGAAGATAGACAGATCTACGTGTCTGACAATTCTGTTACCTGAATGCAGTGAGCCACAGTGGATGAAGTGCCCAGCTGGGCAACTGTCCTCAAATGATGATGAACAGCAGATAAAAAAGATGTGAACAGCTCCTCAGTGCTTTGAAAGAGGCTCATGACTTTGATTCAAAGTTCCCACTTTGCCTACTGCTGATAATAAATTTGTCCAATGTGCCTGAAAGCATTGGTCAGCTTCAGCATGCCAGGCTTCGCAGCCCTCAATATGTCAGCAGCAGTGTGGTACCACAGTGACATCCTTACCTCCAGGGTCCCAGAGAACAAAAAAGCTTGGGGAATTTGAGCTTGTTAGAGCTTTCTCACAAAACATAAAGGAGAGTGGTGGTGGTAAAGCAGCTGAACACATACAGAGGGAAAAGACAGCATGGGAGCTAAATAGCACAGCAGCTGGATATTACGATTTTGTAGGAGAAAAGGTTTACTTTGTCCTTTAATTTACCACCCTCAGAGACACAAATTCAGAACTCCCATAAGCTCTAACACAACCAGGTGACATGACTTGAAAGGTGAATGTGTTTATGTGGATCTGACAGGTGTTAATGATGGCTTTCAATTGAAAAGGAATCCTGGAAGAGAAATTGCTTGTTAAACAAGTCTAACAGCAGCAATGTTTTCTAACAGGATTACTTGCTGGAACCAGGTGTTGCAAAATATCAAGTGTCTTGCTCTCTTTATTTAAAAGAAGATCCTTACGAACGCGATCATCTTTGAAGGTCCAATTTTATTGCCTGATGTGCTTCAACCCATGTTTCCTACACAGGGTTCATAATGAGATTAGTGGTGTGTAAATCTTCATGCATTTTAAATAAACAGTCTCTTGAGTGTCTGGCACTAGAAATGTATTGTTCTGCATTTCCCCATGGGCACTGATGTTGCATCCCTTAATTGTAAAGAATTAATCTGTGTCGTATTACAAGGCCTTTGATTACATTTTAAATAAGAGAGTTTCATCTTTTCTTTGTTTGGGCTATCACATAATTTTATTAATTACAGTTGGTTGGATTCCACCCCCCTGTTTGCCACAAAAAGGCCAAAGGCTTCTGTTTGCTATTTCTAAAGTAGCCCATATGGAGAAACCACCAGCACAATGTGTGGAACAGCCCCTGACTTAGTACAGAGATCACTGTTGTCATGTCAAATTTACCTGAATAACATTACCTGTCAAGATTTCAGTTGATACCCTTACACAATCTGAATGGTTAGCTCCCACATTAATATTCTTACCTGTTTGTTCTGATACCAGAGTATGATGAATTACCTCTTTGTCTCCGCTCACCATAGCAGCCGGTGTAATGCAAATGTATATTCTAGGATATGCCATTTGCTTGCAGTATATTTGCCTTTGCTTCAGATGACTGTGGCAGGTCCATCATAGCTCCAAGGCTAAAAATTTATCCAACAGAGGAAGTGGTGCTGTCTGGCTTCCTCTGAGCTGCAGTTACAGGATCCTGACATCTGTTGTAATGAGACCAGTGATTTAGTGTGGGATTTATATCAGTATAAAACTGGAGTAAACCCCAATAACTTCAGCTTCCACCATCATTGTGATTACCTTGTCCACTCCAATACATTTCACAGAATGTACAGACTTCCCAGGTCTTCAACCACATGAGCCTCAATAAGACTAGCTTCTGCAGAAAATGAAATCACAGAGTCATAAAATGACTCAGATTGGAAGGAACCTCAGAACTCATCTGCTCCGACTTCCTCACCATGGGCAGGGACACCTCTCAACTAGACTTCCTGTTCATGACATCATCCAGCCTGGCCTTGAACATCCCCCGGGAGGAGGCATCCACGGCTTCCCTATTCCAGACCTATTTCAGAGCCCCACCCCTCTCCCTGTCCTCTCTGCAGGGCAAGTTAACTCTTCCACATCCTAGGCAGAAGCATTCTATAGCCTGCTGCCCCACTGTTAGTAACTGGAATAGTGTCATCGTGATTCCCAAAAATATTCTACTGGTGAAAGAAACAGCTGTAAAGTTTTGTTTTTTCTAAAATTCACTGTCAGTATTGAAGCTGCTACAAGTTAGCAGGACCTGCAAAGTCATGGTCTCACATTGCAGAATGCATTTTTCACTAAGGCACTGCCACAATGGGTTTAACAGTGTTAGGAGACCCTGTGATTATCAATCATGATAATGGCTGATCAGTGATGAAGGAAATGAGAGATCTGTGATTAACCTGCCCTTCCATGCCTCTTGTTCCCTCCTCTAAGTGCTCATAACTCTCCAGTTCAAAGCCCAATGTGACAGCCTGCTCCTGCCTGTGATGGAGCTAGACAAAGTGATGCAGTCAGGGAAGAGGAGCAGGAAAAGACCTTCCTCTTTTCATAGCTGGATGGCTTGGCCTTTGGTGCATGGCCTGGCAGAGAGGGTGGGGTTTCTCTTCCTTGTTGTATGAATAGGTTTAGCATGGGCCCTTGTCACATTGCTTGACACTAGGTTGCTCCTCATTGGATTGCCCAGGGAGGTGGTTGGGTCCCTGTGTATGGACGTATTCAAGGTGAGGGTCGACAGGGCTGGAGGCAGCCTGATTAAGTTGAAGATGCCCCTGCTTACTGCAGAGGGAGTTGGACTAGATGGCTTTTGGAGGTCCATTCCAACCCAGACCATCCTGTGATTCTATGATCAGATGATCTGGTATAGGAATGTGCCACCCGAGATGTGACCTGGTCAGCTGTCATCCTTCACATCCATGCATCTGCTCCTGATGGGGTTTTTTTGTGTGTTTCTTTGTGTCTGTTTGTTTGTTTGTTAACTATCTTGTTTATCCTGATAGAATGAGCATTTCCGTGCCTTTATCCACAGCTGTTATTATAATTTCTTTTAAAGCAAGTAGCAGGTTTCTCAGGTAATTACTGGGCTATAGGATCTGAGGCTTTAAGAAAAAAGAATAACCATGGCAACTGACTGACAACAGATCCATGGCTCCTTTTACCACCATTAAAGACGTACAACTGAAGCCTTACAGGTTTTTTTTCAGTTGTTTGGTTGTTGTTGGTTTTTTTCCTTGGCACTTTATCTAAACCAACTGCAAATTCTCTGAAGCAGTGCCATGAAGGCATTGACCTCCTGAAACACAGCAAGTTCATTTCCCCCGTTAAGTAAAGGTACATATACCTGGGAGAACCAGCTGGTGCTGGCAAAGTGGCAAAGGAGGGAAGGAGTCTGAGTAGTGAACTTCCAGGGATCTGTGTCCAAATGAGATCAGATAACCAGGGCAGAGGAGCTTGCCTGCATGTGACTCCCCTTTGGCTGGAAAAGACAGATGTTAAGGAGACTTTGCTGATTTCCCCTGCTGAGAAACCTGTAATGAGCTCAGAGCAGAACAGCAAAGGGACACATCTGTTAGTTTCTCCTAAGCTAGAAAGGGCTGAAAGCCAAGGAAGATGTCTAGGGGCTAATTTGCTGGCCTGTCTACAGCACACTATTTCTCCTGTCTGAGCCCTGAAGAAAGACTGTGTGCACTGTCTGAGAGCAGAGAAAGCTGGTGAGTGTCACTGGGAGATGAAGGCTAACACAGCTTAATGTACAGCAGAAAGGCGGTTCCTTCATTCACAAAGAACTCCAGCCAGTCACAGCATACACATTCACTTCTGCAAGAGTCCACCTTCATCCACAGATGAGATACTAACAAATATGCTGCCTTGGCATTCCCATAAGGGGAACTGCTGGACGTGGACTTCCTGCCCACTGCCAAGCAGAAACCATCTGCATCTGGACAGTGCCTGCTGTGATGGGATAATCAGAGATGTCCAGAGCATTGCAGGTAATGGAGGTGCTGCAGCCTTAGAGAAAGTTGCACTGGCTAATTAACCTTGCTGGGAAGGGGAAGCTATTATCCTAGTTAAATCACTGCACTAACAAGGTTAGGGGTCTGGTCAGGCTGGAGAGGTGGACTGAGGAGAACCTTGTAAGCGTCAATAAGGCTGTGCTGGTTTGAGGCTAACTGGAATATTTTAATGAAAAGAATTATATGCTGTAAAAGGAAAAAAATGGTGATGTCTACTTCACTCATAGGCTTGCTGAGATGTGTAAGACTAAGAAAAATAAACACACTCAGGCTTGAAGAGTCTTGGTCTCTCTAGCTTTTTGACTTCTCCTCTCTGCTGAATAATCTAACTAATCACTTTGCCTCTAACTCCCCTGGCTGATCCTACAAACTCATCTTGCACGTAAGCCAAAACCTTGGGGTAAGGTAGAAGGGTAGGGAGGTGGAAGGGTGGTTGGGAGCCCCTCCTGGGATCTCTGATTTCTGGGAGGGATATTTCTGTATTCTGTGTTTCTGTATTACCTTTATCTAGTATATTTCTGGATATAGCTTCAGTCCTTAACTTCCAGCTGGCTGAGTCTAGTCTGGGTCATTTTACAAAGGGGTGGGGGGAGGGTAGGGAACTCTCAAACCATCACAAAGGTAAAGTGCAAGGTCCTGCACCTAGGTTGGGGCAATCCTAGATATCAAGACAGGCTGCAGGAGGATGAGATTGAAAGCAGCCCTGCAGAGAAGGACTTGGGAGTGCTGGTGGATGAGAAGCTGGACATGAGCCAGCAGTGTGCACTTGCAGCCCAGAAGGTAAATGGCATTCTACACTGCATCAAAAGCAGCGTGGCCAGAGATGGAGAGAGGGGATTCTGCCTCTTTGCTCTGCTCTGGGAAGACCACACCTGCAGTGCTGTATCCAGCTCCAGAGCCACAGGAAGGACATGGACCTGATGGAGTGGGTCTAGAGGAGGGCCACAAAGATGATCTAAGGGCTACAGCAGCTGTGCTATAAGGATAGGCTGAGGGAGCTGAGGTTGTTCAGCCTGGAGAAGGCTCCACGGAAACTTAAGAGCAACCTTCCAGTACCTCCAGCCCAGAAAAGGGCCTCCAAGAAGGCTGCAGAGGGGAAAATTGAAAAGGGTGAAAGCAAGGATATGTAACCTGGGATGAATACAAGGAAATAGTTCAAGAAACCTGAAACCAGGTGTGATGGTTTGGGAGTTCCCTGCTCCCCCACACT
>VWZE01026269.1:20132-45179 GCA_013396675.1 Eubucco bourcierii
GTTGCTGTCTGGGCTGCACTCACACTGCAGGCTCATGTTGAACTTTGCATCAACCCAGACCCCCAGATCCTTTTCCTCTGGGCTGCTCTCAGCCATTCCCCCCCCAGCCTGTATTTGTGCTTGGGATTTTGCCTACCCAGGTGCAGGACCTTACACTTGGACTTGTTGAATTTCATGAGGTTGTCCTGGGCCCACCTCTGCAGCCTGTCCAGGTCCCTCTGGATGGCAAGTTTCATAAAAAGATGGCCTGTGAAAGTAAAGTATAAAATAACCTTTTTTTTTTTTTTTTTTTCCCTAGAAAAAGCTGGAGGAAGTCAGTTCCCCTTTGTAAATGAAGGATAAAGACCAGGTTATTTAGGGGTTTTTTTTGAGGAACAGTTTGCATCTGTTTCAGCTGCATCTGCTAGCAGAGGCAATTTTAAATGTGAGTGCTTTGTAGTTTCAATGGTGATATTGCTCATAAAATAGTGGAGCATAAACGTGACAATGGATTGAAAAATCTGAAAGGAAATTAACAGTGATCAAGAATGGAAGAAAACTATTTCATTATTGCAGGTGCACATTTTCATTCTCAATACCTTTTAGAAATTGTCTCTGCTCAGTAGCCTGCCTGTTTGTATTAAAAGGGAGTAAATCTAACAAAATTCTTCTCTATGTAAACTAACTGCTTTAGAGTAGAAATAATGGAGACCTCTTCTTACAGAGAATGATTGTCTGGGGAGGCAGTGAGTGTACAGGGCAACGCTACAGCTGCCTGGTGGAGATGGCATTGCCTTGCAGATTTACTGCCCCACATTGTAAGCAGATAGAGGAGAAATGCAAACGGCTTTTTAGGTGGGCAGGTGAGACATGATATTGGCCAGACACTTTAAAGATAGTTTATAAAAAAGAGAGGGGATTGGTATGACCTTTTCCTGACTACTCTCACATTATTTATTGTATAACAACAAGTTAGTGATTCGTTATGGTAATCACCTCAGATTGGTTCAGGAATATCCTTGGTTCCCGGGAGACTCACTTGAAACAACCCAGCTTTCTATGTAATCATTCACTATATCTTGGAGTGGTGAATATATAGAATAAATAGGATAAAACCTTCATTCCTTACTTCTTCATTCCCAGGTGGGTCTGACTTCTTGGGATGCAGGAGAAGCGGCAAGGGGAAGGTGAAGGAGATCACCAGCTGACAGGCAAAGGAAGGGGATTCAGGGAGCTGAAACAGCGGAGTGACGAATGGAGGTATTTATGGTGGCTTTCTGGTTTACTGCTTCAGGGGACAATTTTCTCTGTGGGTCTAGAAAGTGTCTTTGATGAGTCCCAGAGTCAGCCCAGGACTTGAAGTGGAGTCTACCTGCAACTCCTTTTTTAAACAGAAGGCCCCAGAGAAATGTCAAAAGGGCTTGAAAAACCTAACTTTGAGTTTTTTAAGGGTGTAAAAGAATATACAGGAGACATTCAAACTTTGTAAAGCAGAAAATCATACCTCTTGTTTAAAAATAATAATAAAAAACCCATATAAAACAAATCATCTCACCACTTAGTCTCTCTCATAAAAGAGGCCCCTTTATTTCTACACACTCTACACGCTCTGGGTAAAGAACCTCCTTAATCTTTCCATCACTCTGACACTTTGATTTGTGCCTTCCCTGCTGGCTCTTACTGATTACAACACTCAATCTCTCATCTTTTTTGTCCCATCCTAATCTGTTCCTCTAATGGAAGAAAAAATCTTGCCCAGGTGTGGCATGCAGGAGAATATTTGGCAGTACTGAATCTTCACTACTAAGCTTCTTACCTAGCTAGATGATCCTTGAGGTCCCTTCCAACCTTACCATTCTATGATTCTATGATTACAAAGAGAGTAAAGTGCATCAGTGGTGAATCATGAGAGACAGTTTGATTGTTTGTCTTAATTTGGATACAAATCAGCACCATCATAAAATCTGTTTCACCCTTTCCCATACATGGAAGAAAAATCCCAAACATCCATGGGCATATCCAAATTCTACACTACTTTGAATATGTCCCAGACATAAGAAAATGTTAAATTCATTCTTATGAGGCTGGTGAGACGCTGGCACAGGTTGGCCAGGGAGGTTGTGGATACTCCCTCCCTGGAAGTGTCCAAGGCCAGGTTGGATGAGGCCTTGAGTGAGCTGTACTAGTGGGAGGTGTCCCTGCCTATGGCAGGGGGTTTGAACTGGAGGATCCTTGAGGTCCCTTCCAACCTTTCCATTCTATGATTCTATGATTTTCTATCTATGACAGGCCACAGCATGTGCACCTCTGGATTGACCCTATGGTCAATCATCAAATAATCAATATGTTTGTGGCAATATGACCCAAATAGAACCCAGTGTATATAGTCAGTTAAGGACAATCTTTATGTACCTCATCCCAGGCTGAAGTTCAAGCATGGAATAGCAATAGCACAACAATGCAGGTGCTACAAAACTTACAAGGGAAGAAGTTCATATAGTCAGGAAAGTACAATTTTATGTTCCTCAGCGCTTATAGTCAGGAAAATACAATTTTATGGTCCTCATCCCAGGCTGAGGTCCAAGCATGGGATAGCACTTGCAGAATAATGCTGGTGCTACAAAACTTATAAGGAAAGAAGTTCCTGGTTTAACCCCAACATTTAGAGGAAAGTGATTACTGATGATACTCTGAAAACCTACACTTCTCAACATGCNATGCTTTTTTCAACCTTCCTTTTGTGGTTGGCATACATGCAGTAACATATATATATATATATATATATATATATATGTGAGTGTGTGTATGAAAAATCTCGCTCAGAAACCTTGTATATGAACAGTTGGCCATAAGACAAGGCCAAAAGTGAGAGTGAACTTCATGTAACAGGTAAAGTATTAAAGTATGACCGGAAGTTGACCTAAGTGGTGATAATTTTTTTCTTTTTTTATTTGTTTTTTAATTCCACAGTATCACAGTATCACCAGGGTTGGAAGAGACCTCAAAGATCATCAAGTCCAACNCTTCAGGTAGTTGTAGACAACAAGAAGGTCCCCCCTGAGCCTCCTCTTCTCCAGGCTAAACAATCCCAGCTCCCTCAGCCTCTCTCCATAGTCCTGTGCTCGAGGCCTCTCCCCAGCCTCGTTGCCCTTCTCTGGACACGCTCAAGCACCTCAATGTCCTTCTTCAATTGAGGGGCCCAGAACTGGACACAGGACTCAAGGTGTGGCCTAAGCAGTGCAGAGTCCAGGGGGAGAATGAGCTCCTTGCTCCTGCTGGTCACACTATTCCTGATACAGGCCAGGATGCCATTGACCTTCTTGGCCACCTGGGCACACTGCTGGCTCAAATTCCAAGCTTCTCCTCAAAAGAAAAGACACCACCAACCACGCCAAGTTTCATGTCACACAGATAAACCCTATATAGCAATTAGAAAGACCAGAGTTAATTTCATATTCCTGGGATGTACTTCAAGCCCTGAAACAACTTGAAGGTAGACAGAGGTTCTGTAGTTACCCAGGGTTCATGGCTTGTATATAAATATTGAGATTATCATATCTTGGAGTTTCTTCTTCCCACTCTCTAAATATGTGTTTCTCATCATTCAGTTCATAAAGTTTCTTGTTGATAAGGAAGCTGTTGCAGTGCTGGATTGGAGAGAGGAAAAATGATTCAGTCACTTAAATATTGAAGCGGTGCTTTAGACATGCCAGGCTATCCAAAACACTCCCATTTTGCTGGTAGATATGACTGGGTGTCTGCTGGAGCAACTTGAGACCAAATGAGACATCCCAGAGAATTTTCAATAACACTAGATAATTACATTTGAGCAACTGAATCCCATTCTGTGAGACACGGTTGGGAAGGGTGCAAAATACTTAGACAGACATGCTTCAAGTGCTGCACCAGTTTTGGCTCACTGCAAAACTCCCTTTAGCACAAGCAGCCATTTAACACAACTTTGGAAGCTATTATTTCTCTCTTTTGTTGTCAGGAACCATATTTGGCAAATGTAGGCTGAAATAAATCTTTGTAAAAGGAGATGCTCTCCTCCAGGAGGCAAATCAGTACCCTTAAGATTTCATTTGGCCTCTGGAAGGAGTCAAGGGAGACGATATTACCAAATGACATGCTGCAGGTAATGCTATCAGTGAAGTTGCATGAGGGTGCTGGAATATTTTAATGGAGAAAATTAGATTATAGGTTGTGAAAAGAAAACAATTTCACTCAGGCTTGCTGAGATGTTTAAGACTAAGAACACAAAAATAAGACACTTGAGCTTGTAGACACTCTCGGGTTCTCTAGCTTCTTGCTTTCTCCTCTCTGCCATATAACCTAACTAACCACTTTCCTTCTAGTACCCCTGGCCTATCCTCCAAATTCAGCTTGTGAGTAAGGCAAACCTTGGGGTAAGGTAGAGGGGAGAAGGTGGAAGGGTGGTTGGGAGCCCCTCCTGGGGTCTCTGATTTCTGGGAGGGGAGTTGTGTTTCTGTATTACATTTAACTTGTCTATTTCTGTAAGTATTTCCTGTATACAGTGTATATATCTGCTTGTACATTGTGCTGAGCTTCAGTTCTTAACTTCCAACCAGTTGAGTCTAGTCTGGGTGATTTTACAAAGTGTGAGGGTTGGGTAACTCCCAAAACATCACAGTGAGTTAAGACTTAAAGTCTAACCAAAGTTTACCAAAAGTCAGGATTGATTTAGTAGGCTAAAGAGTACATTTCTTCTACATAAGAGTGAAGACAGTTTGAGATAAGGGGATAAGGGGGTAAGGAGAGCAGCACTTCATTCATTGTTTCTTTTGTGCATTTCAGAGAAGATGACTGTCTTTCTCTTTCAATTGAAAGAATTCATTTTGGGCACAATCTCCTCCCCCCATACTTTCAATCTGTTTTGGGAATACATCAGTAGTTGCCCCATCTTCCAAGTAGATAGAATCATAGAATGGTAAGGTTGGAAGGGACCTCAAAGATCATCTAGATCCAACCCCCTGCCATAGGCAGGGACACCTCCTACTAGTACAGCTCACTCAAGGCCTCAAACAACCTAGCCTTGAACATCTCCAGGAAGGGAGCAGCCACAACCTCCCTGGGCATTATTATAATATTATTTCATATTACATAATAATAATAATTGGAATAATAGTAATAATAATAAGAAGTCATAATAATAATAATCATAGGGATGGTGACTATGATGATGATAATAATAGAAAAGTAAATAATAAGCTTAAAAGAATATGGCAATAAAGTGTCATGTAAAGATGCTTCTCAGAACTGCCATGTAGCTGGCACTGTTACCGAGGGGTTTGTTTATTGTTTATAAATTGTTATTTAAGATTTAAGGAAGGTCAAGTAACTTCTTACATCTTCCTTTATATATATATATGGATCAAGGCTCCATATAAGCCTAAGAGGCAGTGTGTTCAGATTTCCTAAACAGTTCTTTATTAAATAAAAATTCTTTCAGCTTGAGCACTCCATGAGGCTGTCATTATCTATCAGTAGAATGGTTTTGGTTTTCAATACACAGCATTGATGTTAGAGCAGAATTGCTGCACGGGTATTGTGCAGTTAGCCTGTATATGCATATGCTACATCAGGCATTGGATGTTCCCAGCATTCCCAGATGAAAAATACGATCCCTTTGCAAGAGTGGTCAATAGGTACAGTGCACAAATTCAACAGGTGCTCTGAGACTTTTCATCTGTAGTAGGCATAGTGAAAGGTGCAACCACAAGCTGCCCCAGCAGAGCAAGGAAGGTGATTGTCCCCCTTTACTCTGCTCTCCTCAGACCCCATCTGGAGTACTGTGTGCAGTTCTGGAGCCCCCAGCACAGGAAGGACATGGAAGTGTTGGAGTGGACCCAGAGGAGGCCATGAAGATGCTCAGAGGGCTGCAGCAGTTCTGCTATGAGGACAGGCTGTGAGAGTTGGGGCTCTGCAGCATGGAGAAGAGAACTGTTTGTGGACGCCTTAGAGTAACCTTCCAGTATCTGAAGGAGGCCTACAGGAAGGCTGGAGAGGGACTATTGACAAGGTCTTGCAATGACAGGAAAAGGGGCAATGGATTTAAAGTGGTAGAGGGGAGATTTAGACTGGATGTTAGGAGGAAGTTCTTTACAGTGAGGGTGGTGAGACACTGGCACAGGTTGCCCAGGGAGGTTGTGGCTGCTCCCTGCCTGGAGGTGTTCAAGGCCAGGCTGTTTGAGGCCCAGAGGTGTCCCTGCCTATGACAGGGGGTTGGAACTAGATGATCCTTGAGGTACCTTCCAACCTTACCACTCTATGATTCTATAATTCTAAGTTATCACATGATCTTTTAATTTATGGGCTGACTTGACCTGTGGCAAGTGAAATTTATCAAGTAATGTCACTAACAGTGTGGTATCAGTCTTGATACAGGGTTGTTAAGAACTGAATAATAATGGTAGTTTATTTAATTGTAGTCAGTATTTAGTAACAGCTCCCCTGTGTTAATCATAGTATCATAGAATGGTCTGGGTTGGAAAGGGCCTCCAAAGGTCATCTAGTCCAACCACCCCATGGAGTCAGCAGGGACATCCTCAACTAGATAAGTTGCCAAGAGCCCTGTCAAGCCCCACCTTGAATAAATAGATGATCCTGTAGCCTTTGACTTTCTTTTGACCCATCCTAAAGTCCATCTTGTTCAGAAATGGAAAACATTATATTGTTCTTATTTTTTTGCTCCCATTGCAAAAATACTAAATGCCCATCTGCCACTTTCCTACAATACAAACTCATTTAATTACTTCTGAGTAAGAAGTTTCTGCTGGAACTTAATAAGATGTTTTATAGGCCACAACTGCAGGGTCGTGGTCTAGAGAGGATAGAAAGTACTGCAGAAAAAAAGATGAAAAATTGAATTTAAACAGACCAAACAATTAAGTTGGGATGACTGAGGCCACTGTCCTCTATTTATATATCTGTCTGAGCTGTCTGCACCTTAGTTGGTCACTGAAGTTTTACATTTAGTCTTTGCAGAGAGATATTTCTATCCTGTGATTCATCCGGACTTTTATAGATACCTGTGATGAGAAGAACTGAACCTTTGGAGTGTCCATGTGCTGTGAAAGGAACCTAATGTGACCAGTGCAGGTGAAGATACTCACTCTCTAAGTGTCTGTATTAGACAGGCATTCCTCACTTTGTGACAACTCAATGTCATAGAATCACAGAATTCATTGTGTTTCAAGAGATCTTTAATGATCACCTAGTCAAACGCATCTCCAGTGAGTAAGACCTTAGAGTAGTCTTCCAGTGTCTGAAGGGGGAACTACAGGAAGGCTGGGGAGGAACTATTGACAAGGTCTTGTAATGACAGGACAAGGAGCAATGGGTTTAAACTGGCAGAGAGGAGATTGAAAATGGATGTTAGGAGGAAGTTGTTTGCAGTGAGGGTGGTGAGACACTGGCACAGGTTGCCGGGAGGTTGTGGCTGCTCCCTCCCTGGGGGTGTTGAAGGTCAGGTTGTTTGAGGCCTTGAGTGAGCTGTACTAGTGGGAGGTGTCCCTGCCTATGACAGGGGGTTGGAACTAGGTGATCTTTGAAGTCCCTTCCAACCTTACCATTCTACGATTCTATAAATACATTCAGGTAGCTCAGAACAACAACAACAATAATAAAATTCCTAATCTTTCTCAAATTAAAATTTTGTTACAACTGGAAATTTGCAGTTTAGATTTTGCATTCCAAAACATCTGCTTGCAATTTTGTTTCTTACACAGAGAATGGAATTTTCAGTGGAAACACTGTATCTATTATCTATTCTTAAGATTTTATCTATTTTATTATCTATTTTATTATCTATCCCAAGCACAGGAAGGATATGGAACTGTTGGAGGAGGTCCAGAGGAGGCCACAAAGATGCTCAGAGGGCTGCAGCAGCTCTGCTCTGAGGATAGGCTGAGAGAGTTGGGGTTCTGCAGCCTGGAGAAGAGAAGGCTTCCAGGACACCTTAGAGTAACCTTCCAGTATCTGAAGGGGGCCTACAGGAAGNGAGGTGTCCCTGCCTATGGCAGGGGTTTGGAACTAAATGATCCTTGAGGTCCCTTCCAACCTTACCATTTTACGATTCTATTTTATTATCTATTCTTATCTATATATACTCTTAAGATTTTGAGGAATGGAACTTCAAAGTACCATCGAGAACCATCACATCTGGAAAGCTCAGGGCTTATGTCTACAGAAGGAAAAAAAAAACCAAAACAGGTAATCTCACCCAAATTATGTAACAATATGGACGTAAACTCATTTAAAGTATGCAAATTATATTCACATTGATTTCCTAATAATATGTATTTACATTGCTTCATTAAACCTTTAAAAATTAATATGAAATTAATTTCCTGTGATCTCCTGTGCAAACACATCCTTACAGAAAGAGGTGCTGCTCTTTGTGTTGGCATGTATCTAATCTATCTGCCTGGATCTTTGGCATGCACTCATTCGTGACAGATTAAGAACTTGAAAAAAGATACCTGGACAAAAGCAGGAAATAGATAAGCTTTATCTGCATAAATATGAGTGCTCCACATAAAAGTAGTATCTCAGTGCTTGCAATAGTACAATAAGCACTTGCTGAGTCCTAAGAAGAGGTAGCATGGTGTTGTGGTAGGCCTGAATAGGCCAAAGGTGGGCTTGTGCATGTCCTGGCTTGCCCAGGTATACTCCCCTGCTCCCCCTCCCTCTGTGTTGGAGGTGGTGGCTGCAGGAAAGGGGAAAAAGGCCCAACTTCACCTAATATGGGCAAACTGCCATCCTGACTGGCTAATCTATGTCCAAAGGCCCATCAGTCTCAGGCTGAAATGGATATAAAGGATGAGCAGGTAGCACACTGGGGGCTTGCTATTGTGTTCTTACTACCTCATTGATCCTGAGCTGGGTGGGACCCCAAGCAGTAGGATCAGGCTCTGATGCCTCCATGCATTCGACCTGCACAGCCAGCGTGACACCGTACCGGGACTGCACATCACAGACATCTGCCTGCACATGAGAGCCTGCTGCCAAGAGAGCCAGGACCAGNGCCAGTAGAAATGTTTGCTTATGTTAGTTGCCTTTAAAGTGTTCCAGTTTACCTGTTCCCTGTATGTACAAATTTCCAAACCCTGTGTTTTTTGAACCTTGTATATAGGTTTTGTGGTGAGATTTAACATTAATAAACAGTTTTCATAGTTATTAACAATCTCTGCCTGGATATCAAAATTAATATAATTATTAATTTTGAAACAGTCCCTCCCTTACACATGGTCATGAGTCACCCCTGCCCGTGCTTTACACTGCCAAGATCATAGAATGGTTTGAGTTGGAAGAGATCTTAAAGTCCACCTCATTCCATCCCTATCCCCATGAGCAGGGACACCTTCCAGTAGACCATATTGCTCAAAGCCTCATCCAGCCTGTCCTTGAACACCTCCAGAGAGGAGGCTTTCACAATCTCTCTGGTCAACCTGTTCCAGTGTATTAATATCCTCACTGTAAAGAATTTCTTCCTAGTATCCAGCCTAAATCTGCCCTCCTCAAGTTTCAATCCATTCCCCTCATTCTATAACTATAAACCTTTATCAAAAGTCCCTTCCTGGCTCTCATTTAGGCTCCTTTCAGTTACTGGAAGCCTGCTGTCAGGTCTTCCCTGAACCTTCATTTCTCTGGGCTGAACAACCTCAGCTTTCATAGCCTGTCCCCATAGGAGATCAGCCCTCTGATCATCTCCATGGTCCTCCTTTGGATTCCCTCCAACAGTCTGATGTTCTTATCTTGGAGGCCCCAGAAGTGGATGCAGAACTCCAGGTGGGGTCTTGTGAGATATAAAGGTAATCTAGAGGAAACTGGCCCCGTGTCTATGCTATCTTATGTCTGCTCCAACTTTTTACTGTTCTTAGTAAGTTCAAAACAGATTCTAGCCTTGAAACAGTTCACTTTCCCATAGTTAGTGAATGTAGGTGGTGTGTATCTGTCTGAATCTAGCACTATCTTAATTTGAATTTGGAGTCCTCTCCACCTGGCCATGCAGTATTTGATCTGCCTGTAAAAAAAAGCAGTGCTGGTTTGCCTCTGCACTCAGGTGTGCAGTGAAACACACATAAGAAAAGAGGGATTTAAACAAGGCAGAACTGTAACTAAATGGCAAATAGCCAACAGGTCACAGACAAAGCAGAGCTGCTAAGAGAGTTGAAAGGAGGACAAGGAATCTGAACAGGTGTGAATTAGAGCCATAGGCATAGTGCAAGAGAAGGCAGAAGGCCAGTGAAGTGGGAAATGTAAGAGCTGAAGTGAGAGATGGTGAAAATCTACAGAACCATGCTGGAGTTTTGAAGCAGAGAGAGGCAGGTTTGAGCAATGTTTTGGGCTTCTACATTTGCTAGGGAGGTAGGTACTAAAATAAGTCAAATGAAGGATGGTTTTTTTTCCAGATGAAACCCTCCCTTCTCTCCTCATGTACTACAGGAAAATTTTACATCTAGGACTTAAATTCAATTAAAATCAGAGAACTGAATATAAAAGCAGAAGAAAACCACTGGCTCTGCTGATGTAACCTGACCAATCCTTTGCCCAATAAAATAATTAAATACTGGCAGTGACAACAGAAACAGCACTGTTTACTGGAGCACTTGGGAGAGTATAGTACTGTCTTGCATTTCTTTTTTCTTCCAAGAAAACACATCTGTCTGCAGAGAGCCTGCAATATTACTCTGTTCCTCTGGACAGCTATGACTTGCAAGCTGTGAGAGCAACTCAGAATTTCCTGGAGAGTGGTGCATGCAGTATTTTACTGATTTTGTGTCTCTGAATGGAGTGTGACTACCCTGGTAAACTGCCTTTTGTGTTACCATATGTTCTTCCTTCTGAAGGTAGAGGTAGTCTTGGTGCTTCTGCGGGCAGGAAACAGTTTCCTTCTCCTGTGTCAGTTTCTCAGGCAGAACGTGTGATTCATGTTTTTTGTCATGATAGGTTATACAGTTTCCTGAGAACACAATCATTAATGGATTGTGTGTCTGGGATTACTGTTGTGAAGTTGCACCTGAATATTTATTTGGAGCATTCCAGAACATGGAAGGTGTGACATCAAATTGCGGAAGTTCCTGGACAAAGTTGTACGCAGACCAGTATCACAGTATCACAGTACCACCGTATCACAGTACCAACATATCACAGTATCACCAAGGTTGGAAGAGACCTCAAAGATCATCAAGTCCAACCCATTACCACAGACCTCAAGACTAGACCATGGCACCAAGTGCCATGTCCAAATGAGCCTTGAACACCTCCAGGGACGCTGACTCCACCACCTCCCTGGGCAGCCCATTCCAGCAGTCAATGACTCTCTCAGGTAAGAACTTTCTCCTCACCTCCAGCCTAAACCTCCCCTGACACAGCTTGAGACTGTGTCCTCTTGTTCTGGTGCTGCTTGCCTGAGAGAAGAAGGTAACCTCCTCCTGTCTACAACCACCCTTCAGGGAGTTGTAGACAGTAAGAAGGTCTCCCCTAAGTCTCCTCTTCTCCAGGCTAACCAATCCCAGCTCCCTCAGTCTCTCTTCATAGGGCTGTGCTCGAGGCCTCTCCCCAGCCTCATTGCCCTTCTCTGGACACGCTCAAGCACCTCAATGTCCTTCTTCAATTGAGGTGCCCAGAAGTGGACACAGGACTCAAGGTGTGGCCTAAGCAGTGCAGAGTCCAGCAGGAGAATGAGCTCCCTGCTCCTGCTGGCCACACTCTTTCTGATGCAGGCCAGGATGCCATTGGCCTTCTTGGCCACCTGGGCACACTGCTGGCTCATGTTTAGGCAGGTGTCAATCAGCACCCCCAGATCCAAGCAATGCCCAAACTGATTTATTGAATATGAGCATACACTTATATACTTTCTAGCAGACTATGAGGGTTAGTTCATTGTTAAGCAATTGGTCCAAATGGTTGAGGCACAAAGTCTATGGCATTAAGCAATTGGTCTAAATCGTTAAGACACAAGCTCTTGTGGCATTTAGCGATTGGTTAATCATTATCTGTTCAAATGCTTTGCGTGAGTCTTTTGTTTTTACTTTGATCTTCCTGTTGTTGGCCGTTTCCCCAGAGGCTACTTGTAGCTGGTGTCCTTGCCCCGCAGATGAATCTTGTTGTAGGCTGTGAAACTTTTCAGCTCACAATCAGCAGCTAATACAGGTTGGATTGCTCAATTGGCCATTTAATACAAAGCATTCCCCTACAGCATCATCAGAAACATCTCTTGATTTGGGAGGTCCTTCTGTCCATGGTACTAGCAACTAGTGCAAATGTAAGTGTGTATAGCAGTGTCATTAGCAAATACTAAGCCAGACTAGCCCCAGAGTAGGGTAAAGTGTCTGGGACCTGTGAGGGGTGAGTGCAACTGGAAGTGAGACACATGGAGGGCTTGGATATGGGAGGGATTGGAGAGATTGTAGGGTTTGAGAGCTGCCTGAGATAACAGCTTGTGTGTGTATCTCTAAAGGGGACAAATGGGAGACTGGTGATCAAGGGTCAGCTACCAGGCAGACCAAGTCCACATCACAGATATCTGTGCATAATTTTTTTTTTTTTCAAGTGACAGACTCTGATAGAGAAGAGAATGAGGTCATTGGTGTTGTTTGTCTTCATGCAAATGCTGAGTCAGCTAGACACTGTTGTTGTACACGGTCAAACATGTAACTATCTCGAACACATGCCCAGACTCGCTCCTGACTGGGTCTGTGGCAGCATGGAACTGCAGCTGTCTTCCCTCTGTTGGGCTATCTATTTCAGCAACACCTGACACATAAAGCTGAGTGAAATAGAGTGCAATTTTCAGGTGCTTCTCCCTTGTGATGATCAGGCAATTCTCAAAGGCAGAACAAGTCTACTGTATTCTCTATGACTTTGAAGCAGTGATGATGTTTCCTAAGATGCTTCTCCTTCCTTGCAGGCATGCCTTTGCAGGCAGCAGAGCAGAGAGGGAATGCTAAACATTTTTCAAGCTTTCAGAAACTGACTTGGACACCACATTCAGTTCTCCATGGCTTACTATCCATTTGCAACACATCTGAAGACTTTTTTACCCTTTACTGGCTTTGATGATTCCCAGCTCCCTTTGTTCCCTTCTTTACGTATAACCTCCAAAGGACCTTTGTCATTCTGGATCAGCTCCGATTTAGTACTTAGTGACCAGTCTCCATTAGCCCCCTTTCCAGACATATAAAAGACATTTTTGAAACCTCTACCACACAACCTCATCGGCTGACAGAAGCCTTCCAAAATCTTCCACAAAGCTCTACTTGCCTGAAAACACCTTATGGATCTATTTATCACTGAACATGCTGAGAAAAACACAAAAACACCAACAGAAAACCCTCAAGAAATTGGCTGTTGCTAATCAGACTGACCAAGGAAGAAAATGCTTCCTTGTGTTGTTCTGCCTCTTTGTATAAGTGTTTTCTCCTGCCTTGCACTTTACATGCAAGCTCTCAGAGACAGAGGCTGTCATTTTAATCTGTATTTTCCAGTGCTTACCACAATAGTTCATGACAAGACCTGGAGGCATTACAGTAATACAAACAGCAGTAATGAAATAAATACTGTGGCTGTTTCTAAGGTGTGGTTTGAAAAATACTACCTGGTCACTTCACTTGTCTGGACCTTTGCTTATTCAAGGTCAAAGAGGTGAAAAGAGCAGAGCTTTCTCAGTAAAACCTCTCAACCTTTCCTAAGCCAAGTAATTTCTGCAGGTTCTTTTTATTGTTACTTGTCACATTACAGTTCCACACAGTTAAAAAATACCATAGAAGCTACAGTTATTATAGTTATTAAGATTTTATGGCCTTGTTATTCATACCTTAAGCTCCTTAAAATGAAGTGATGCATTTTAAGAGAGCAGCATGGATTTAATTGATTCCACTGTAAAAAGGTTGCCCTACTTCAGTGGTTTCCAAGCTATTTTTTTTGCTTTTTTTTTTTTTTTTTTTTTTTCTTCTTCCCCTTGGTTTTTTGCTTCTATTAATGATGACAATATCAATTTTATCTCTTTAAGAAAAGTGATACAAAGCATTTCAAATTTCCTTACTGTGCTGCATATCTGTGCTTCGTTGAAACATTTCTGCCTCTTTCACAATTAAATTGCGTGGAAAGATTTACAGTGTTCTGAGCTTCCAGTCCACGCACATACCTACCTCCACTTGCAAATACAATGCCATGGATTCTTTGGCAGTATAATTAAGCATGAATTATGCACATTTGCTATGCTGTTAAGTACATATCCTTGGAGAGCTATGAGCAAGTTGCTGTGTATAGTTCTGGAGCCCCCATCACAGGAAGGACATGAAACTGTCAGAGCAGTTCCAGAGGAGGCCACAAAGGTGCTCAGAGGGCTGCAGGAGCTCTGCTCTGAAGACAGGCTTAGAGAGTTGGGGCTCTGCAACCTGAAGAAGAGAAGGTTTCCAGGACACCTTAGAGTAGCCTTCCAGTATCTGAAGGGGGCCTACAGGAAGTCTAGGGAGGAACTATTGACAAGGTCTTGCAATGACAGGGCAAGGGGCAATGGGTTTGAACTGGCAGAGGGGAGATTGAAACAGGATGTTAGGAGGAAGTTCTTTACAGTGAGGATGGTGAGACACTGGCACAGGTTGCCCAGGGAGGTTGTGGCTGCTCCCTCCCTGGAGGTGTTCAAGGCCAGGTTGGAGGAGGCCTTGAGTGACCTGTTCTAGTGGGAGGTGTCCCTGCCTATGTCAGGGGGTTAGAACTAGATGATCCTTGAGGTCCCTTCCAACCTTACCATTCTATGATTCTATGATTCTATGATTCTATGATTCTATGATTCTATGATTCTATGTCCATGAGAGAATTTTATCTCACCTAACTGTAGAACAAATGTTAATACCTACAGTGACTTGTTTAGAACCCTCTCTAAACAGTGCAGCTTACTTGAACAACCTTAGGAACATATTTAACCATAAGATTGGTATCCCTCTAGACAAGCCTCCTTTTTCTCCATTGATTGTGTGAGACCCCTAGAGCAAAATAGTTAAGGAGATAAACCATGATTTCAGCAGTTTTGTGGTGGCAGTATCTTTGTACACCACTTTTTCTGTGTTGGGTCCCAAACTCAAAATATTTCACACGCATTTCCCTTGTTTTGTTCATCTTCTCAACCAAGAAACAGGAACAACCTCACTCTAAGTGCTTACACGGATGCAAGCACAGGGGTCTTTACTCACCACAGGAGATTGTGATCATTGGAACATAAAACTAAACCTTTGTGGTCACCCAGTATTACTGAAAATCAGCTTGCTTATGATCTCTGACAGAAGGGACCCTTACAGAAGGAAAATGGAGAGCTGCTGACAAAGGACATGGACAAGGCTGAGGTGCTCAATGACTTCTTTGCCTCAGTCTTTAACAGCAAGGGCTCCAACCACAATGTCCAAGTTGCAGAGGGTAAAAGTGAGGACTGGGAGCAGGCAAATCTGCCTACTATAGTAGAAGATGATATTTATGAGCTCCTAAGAAACCTGAATGTGCACAAGTCCATGGGGCCTGATGAGATCCACCCACGGGTCCTGAGGGAACTGGCAGATGAAGTTGCCAAACCACTGTCCATCATATTTGAAAAGTCATGGCAGACTGGTGAAGTTCCTGCTGACTGGAGAAGGGCAAACATAACACCCATCTTCAAGAAGGGTAAAAAGAATGACCCTGGAAACTACAGAGCAGTCAGCCTCACCTCTGTGCCTGGCAAGATCATGGAGCAGATCCTGCTGAAAGTCCTGCTAAGGCAAATGGAAAACAAAGCAGAGGTGATTGGTGGGAACCAGCATGGCTTCACCAAGGGCAGATCTTGCCTGACAAATTTAGTGGCTTTCTATGATGAAGTCACAGCGACAGTGGACAAGGGAAAGGCAGCTGATGTCATCTACCTGGACCTGAGTAAAGCATTTGACTCTGTCCCACATGACATCCTGGTCACCAAACTGGAAAAGCATGGACTTGATGGATGGACCACTCGCTGGATAAGGAATTGGCTGGATGGTCGAACCCAGAGAGTGGCGATCAACGGCACAATGTCCACCTGGAGACCAGTGACAAGTGGTGTCCCTCAGGGGTCAGTGCTGGGACCAGTGCTGTTTAACATCTTTGTCAGTGACATGGACAGAGGAATGGAGTGCACCCTCAGCAAGTTTGCAGATGACACCAAGCTGTGTGGCACAGTCGACTTGCTAGAGGGCAGGGATGCCATCCAGAGGGACCTGGACAGGCTGGAGAGTTGGGCCCAGGCCAACCTGATGAAATTCAATAAGGCCAAGTGTAAGGTCCTGCACCTGGGTAGGCACAATCCCAAGCACAAATACAGGCTGGGTGGTGAATGGCTGGAGAGCAGCCCTGAGGAAAAGGACCTTGGAGTCTGGGTTGATGAAAAGCTCAACATGAGCCTGCAGTGTGCACATGCAGCCCAGACAGCCAACCGAGTCCTAGGCTGCATCAAGAGAAGCGTGGCCAGCAGGGCAAGGGAGGTGATTCTGCCCCTTTACTCTGCTCTCGTCAGACCCCACCTGGAGTACTGTGTGCAGTTCTGGAACCCTCAGCACAGGAAGGACATGGAAGTGTTGGAGCGGGTCCAGAGGAGGGCCACAAAGATGATCAGAGGGCTGGAGCAGCTCTCCTATGAGGACAGGCTGAGGGAGTTGGGGCTCTTCAGCCTGGAGAAGAGAAGGCTTTGAGGGGACCTGATAGTAGCCTTCCAGTATCTGAAGGGGGCCTACAGGAAGGCTGGGGAAGGATTATTTACAAGGTCCTGCAATGACAGGACAAGGGGCAATGGGCTTAAACTGGCAGAGGGGAGATTTAGATTAGATGTTAGGAGGAAGTTCCTTACAGTGAGGGTGGTGAGGCACTGGAACAGGTTGCCCAGGGAGGTTGTGGATGCTCCCTCCCTGGATGTGTTCAAGGCCAGATTGGATGAGGCCTTGAGTAACCTGTACTAGTGGGAGGTGTCCCTGCCTATGGCAGGGGGTTGGAACTAGATGATCCTTGAGGTCCCTTCCAACCTTACCATTCTATGATTCTCTATGATTCTAAGAAGAAACTTCAGCCACCTACATTTGGACAACGTAAGCTTATATTTCTTATGAGATCAGGAAGGTCAAAAGCAAAGAGAATGGAAAAAACCACAGACAATTGAATTAGAGAGCAGTGATAAAGTCAAAGTAGTATATGTTCACATTATCTTTTCCAGACTGCATGAGTCATTACAGTTTTGATATTTCAGTGTCCTGGCAAAGATTGATGGAATAGAAAAAGGCCACTCATTGATTCATTGCCAGAAGAGGGTAATGAGAAAGGCAAGCATTACAAATGTAAACCATTCTTCTCTACATCACATAGCCATACACCTGGCACATTTCTGCTCCATTGGCAGCTTGTGCTCTGGAGAGAGCCAGGAACTCAATGTGGCCAGGCTGCTGCCAAACACACTGAACAAGACAGAGGTGTATTACAATGTACACAGCACAGGCGTCATGCCAGAACAGTGCCTGGAAGCTCATGCAACATCTAGCTCCATGTTTCAGTTAATCTGAAACCCCAAAAAATGCTTAAAGTATTTCAAATTTGTATTTGTTTTTCTTTTTAAAAGTGGAAACAGTTAAAACTCAGTAATTAATTGTGATGGCACAGTAACAGAACAGTATGCAAGATTTACTGGACCACTAATCTGAAAATCTTAAGGTACTTTCAAATACAGATGAATTCTTTTTGCAAGCAGGTCAAATTTTTTTTTCTCCTTATTTTACAAAACAATAAAACCGCCACAAGGAGAATAAAAAAAGAAAGACAACAAACAAAAAACCATAAACTGCTGTACATGATTTATGTTGCATTTCTTGGCCTGAAATAGGTAATCTGTAGATCTGATTTGCCTGCCCTAAATCAGAGCATGATCATTTAGTTCAATGAGACGAAAACATACCTGAGTAGTCTTCCCCTGTGCCTCCTAATATAAAGAGTAGTCAGGAAAAGGGATAAAAAGAAAACAACAAACAAATGAGGGAGGTTACAAAGAATCTAGAGTAGATCACAAGATCACAGAAAAGTTTGGTTTGGAATGCACCTTTAAATATCATCTAATCTATACCCTCTACAATGAGCAGGAACATCAAATAAATTGTGCTGCTCGGAGTTCCATCCAACATGGATTTTATAGAATCATAGAATGGTAAGGTTGGAAGGGATCTCAAGGATCATCTAGTTCCAACCCCCTGCCATAGGCAGGGACACCTCCCACTAGTACAGGTCGCTCAAGGCCTCAAACAACCTGGCCTTGAACACCTCCAGGGAGGGAGCAGAAATAACCTCCCTGGGCAACCTGTGCCAGTGTCTCACCACCCTCACCACAAACAACTTCCTCCTAACATCCAGTCTAAATCTTTCCTCTGCCAGTTCAAACCCATTGCCCCTTGTCCTGTCATTGCAAGACCTTGTCAATAGTCCCTCCCCAGCCTTCCTGTAGGTCCCCTTCAGATACTGGAAGGCTACTATCAGGTCTCCTGGAAACCTTCTCTTCTCCAGGCTGCAGAGCCCCAACTCTCTCAGCCTGTCCTCATAGCAGAGCTGCTTCAGCCCTCTGATCATCTTTGTGGCCCTCCTCTGGACCCACTTCATTTGAATGACCTTGTGCATCTTCTTTGATTATCTGAGATTAAATGAACATCTCTACTTTGATTATGGCATTATTATTGCTGCCTACATAACATGGCAATGAAATTCACAACAGAATTAACTGAGAAATAGAACAGATACACACCATGACAGGTACTTTTGACCTCTCTTTCCAAGACCTTCTTAGTCTAGTGAACACAATCCTTTCAGGTGTGGGCTTCAGGCTCTAACTGCCAATGCTACATATTCATCAGTAATTCATCTAGTTATGTTCTTAAAGAGGCCAACAGGATCAATGAGGTAGAACAAGACTCGACCTCAAGTATCAAAAACAAACTGGTATGTAGCTATGAGATAGTAGTGGAGGAAGTCCTTCTGAGTGTTCAGTCTCCCTTGCCACCTCTCTGCCAGTACAAGAGTGATCTCCTCAAATATTAATTTTTGCTGGACCTATCCTGAGGTGTTGGAGCAAGTGCAGAGGAGGGCAACAGAGCTGGTGAATGACCTGGAAAATAAATCTTCTGAAGAGCAACGGAAGGATCTGGGACAGCTTAGTTTGAAAAAGAGGAGGCTGAGAGGAGACTTCATCACTGAAATGACATTGTGGAGAAGTTGGTACTGGTCTCTTCTCTCAGCTAATTAGTGATAGAACAGGAGGGAGTGGCCTCAAACTGCAACTGGGTAGGTTTGGACTAGACATCAGGAAAAAAATTTCCCAGCAACAGTAGTCAGGCGTTGGAATGAGCTGCCCAAGGCAGAGGTTGAGTCACCAACTCTGGGTGTGTTTAAAAGTCATTTGGATGTGGTGTTTGGGGATATGGTTTAGGATGAACCTTATAGAGTAGGGATATTAATTGGACTTGGCGATCCTGAGGGTCTTTTCCAACCTGAATGAAAGTAGCCTTCCAGTATCTGAAGGGGGCCTACAGGAAGGCTGGGGAGGGACTATTGACAAGGTCTTGCAATGACAGGACAAGGGGCAATGGGTTTGGACTGACAGAGGGGAGATTGAAACTGGATGTTAGGAGGAAGTTGTTTGCAGTGAGGGTGGTGAGACACTGGCACAGGTTGCCCAGGGAGGTTGTGGCTGCTCCCCCCCTGGAGGTGTTCAATGCCAGGTCGTTTGAGGCCTTGAGTGAGCTGTACTAGTAGGAGGTGTCCCTGCCTATGGCAGGGGATTGGAACTAGATGATCCTTGAGGTCCCTTCCAACCTTACCACTCTATGATTCTATGATTCTGTAAATTCACCATGAGTGCAGTGCTCCATGGATTACAGGGCTGCAAAATCAGTGGTAAGTTTAGTGGTGGGAGCATATTGCACCTGATTCTATCCAAACAAAAGGCAAACCTTTATTCCCACCTTGTCTGGGTCCTTTCCTTCAGCTAAAACCACCATTTACATGGTTATTGTCAATAAGTCTGAAGGTAGTCCCTTCCTAACAAGGAAATCTTTAAAAGACAATTCTTTCTGCCTATTTTGGACTAGGAGGAACAGGCCTGATTTCTTTCAGAATATTGAAAGGAAGTAGAGGACCAGACAGGGACTGGCTTAGATTACCAGAGGTAGATAAACTGATGTAATCTCTAAGAGTTGTCAGTGTTGAGGAGTGTCTCTCTCCCTCAACTTAAAAGAGAATGCAGTCCTATTAATCTTTCCTCACAAAGTGTTTCCCCTGGCCCTCACATTTCTCCATGACATTTTTTTCCTGTTCTTGGTTTGATTTTACTCTACATGAAGAAGTGAATATGGAAGGCCATGTGCTTTACTAATCTTTGGAAGAAAATGATTTTTTTTTTGTCTGTTTGTGCAAATACTATGTTATAGAACACTAGACTGAAATAGTTTCTCAGTACTTTACTATTTATTTATATTGTTTTCCTTCATTGAACTATTTTCTTTACATAAATTGCTTCTCCCAGATGTGATTCTCATTGCTTGCTGGTTTCTACCTTTGCTTCCAAGCTCCGTCGGTCCTTTTTTCCTTTTCTATTTTGTTTGTTTGTTTTTCTTCTTCTGATTTTATTTTCACAACTTTCTTCACTATCTGTGAACTTAATCTACGTTAATCACCATTAATGAACATATTAATTAAAATCCTGACACTATTTTGAAAGCTTGGACACCTCTGGTAGTCAGCATATACCGTTATTGACTTTGATGCTGAAAATCACAGTATTTTGACTATCATAGAATCATAGAATGGTAAGGTTGGAAGGGATCTCAAGGATCATCTAGTTCCAACCCCCTGCCATAGGCAGGGACACCTCCCACTAGTACAGCTCACTCAAGGCCTCAAACAACCTGGCCTTGAACACCTCCAGGGAGGGAGCAGAAATAACCTCCCTGGGCAACCTGTGCCAGTGTCTCACCACCCTCACTGCAAACAACTTCCTCCTAACATCCAGTCTAAATCTCCCCTCTGCCAGTTTAAGCCCATTGCCTCTTGTCTTGTCGTTACAAGACCTTGTCAATAGTCCCTCCCCAGCCTTCCTGTAGGCCCCCTTCAGATACTGGAAGGCTACTCTAAGGTCTCCTGGAAACCTTCTCTTCTCCAGGCTGCAGAGCCCCAACTCTCTCAGCCTGTCCTCATAGCAGAGCTGCTACAGCCCTCTGAGCATCTTTGTTGCCTCCTCTGGACCTGCTCTGACAGTTCCATGCTCCTTCCTGTGCTATGGCTAACATATTATTCACCCAACTGTAGTTTTTGTATGAAAAATTATATAACATTATTTTACCACTTGTGCTCTTTTCCCTCCAGATAAACAAAAGGAAATTCTTACCATTTAACTGAACCATTTTTCCTCTTGCTTCTACAAGGGTATTGTATTAGCAGGCTAGGGTCAAAGAAAAGAGTTGCTAGGAAGAAAAGTGTCTGTGAAATATTGGTGAGCAACATATTAACATTATTTAAATTCCCTTTAAAGAGCAGTCCTTCCCCTCACAGTTTCTTCCTGACAGGTGTCAGTTGATGAAGAGATGTGTGCGGGGGTGGGTGTTCTCATCTAAAAGGGTTTTAAATAATGTTACTGACATTATTCGAATCAAAATTGCAGCCTAAGTAATGTTATAAGGAGTTTTGTCTTTTAAAGAGTATTCCATTATGTTCCTTTTCTCTGACCTTTTAAACTCTCTTCCTCCCTCTGTGGGGTTTCAGTGTTTGCCTTCTCCTGGGGTATAAGATGCCATAACATTATCGGTCATAGCTATTAATTGAACATTTCACAAATATTGATCTAAGGAGGCACAAGTGAGCTTCAAGGGTCTGAATTCCTGACTCAGTTTACTGTGAACCTGTGGCAGTTTAGCAGTTCTGCAGCTGTGGAGTGCTGGAGGTTCTGAGGTGCTGGGTATGAATGATTTGGTATGCATTGTTTTAAGGATGGCTGAAAAACAGCAGAGACTTTCTAGCAGAGAATTTTAAGTAAGCTTAAGAGTGCTGTAATTCTGCTCTGTGCTCTTTCTCCCCCTGTTTTTCTTTCTGTTTTGTTTTGCTTTTTTTTTTTTTAAGGGATCTTTGGCTGAGTGTCCCCCTTTGAAGTAAGACTAACAGCACCTTTTTTTTCCCACCTTAAACTCACTCTGAAAGTAGGAATAATAAACCAGTGATGCATCCATTGAAGCAATTTATGCGTATCTTTTGAAATGTAAACACAGTCTGACATATTTTAAAGAGTGGCAGATGGTGTGATTGAGGAAAAGTTTACATTTTAATAGCTGTGTGCAAAGCTAGCTGTAGTTGTTGATATACACAACAATTGTGTTCTTCTCACTGTGTTACAAGGAATAATTAACAGGTGTCCTGTTTTGAGCCCTGAGCTGCCCAGGGCTACAGGACAGAAAGCCATTTTACTCCCAAGGAAGTAAAATAAATACAGTCACACAGAACTGGAGGTTAAATATGAATGCTATTTACATATATATACAGTAATACAAAATATATTCAGGGAACAAGGGACATATACACAAATGAAACTCAGTTCTCCACCCAAGCCTACCTAGACAAAACCTTCCAAAGCCTCCCAAAACTTCCCCCCCAAATCAGCCTGTTACGAATGTTGACTCTGTCCCACAGGACATCCTGGTCACCAAACTGGAAAAACATGGATTTGATGGGTGGAGCACTGCTGGATAAGGAATTGGCTGGATGGTGGCACACAGAGAGTGGTGATCTGTTGGAACTATTTGAGTGGGTCCAGAGGAGGCCATGAAGATGCTCAGAGGGCTGCAGCAGCTCTGCTGTGAGGACAGGCTGAGAGAGTTGGGGCTCTGCAGCCTGGAGAAGAGAAGGTTTCCAGGAGACCTTAGAGTAGCCTTCCAGTATCTGAAGGGGGCCTACGGGAAGGGTGGGGAGGGACTATTGACAAGGTCTTGCAATGACAGGACAAGGGGCAATGGGTTTGAACTGGCAGAGGGGAGACTGAAACTGGATGTTAGGAGGAAGTTTTTGCAGTGAGGGTGGTGAGACACTGGCACAGGTTGCCCAGGGAGGTTGTGGCTGCTTCCTCCCTGGAGGTGTTGAAGGCCAGGTTGTTTGAGGTCTTGAGTGAGTTGTACTAGTGGGAGGTGTCCCTGCCTATGGCAGGGGGTTGGAACTAGATGATCCTTGAGATCCCTTCCAACCAATTCTATGATTCTATGATTCAAAGAATCCTTCAACCCCTCAAGAAGTATGTATTTCTTTGTCCTATATTGAATGAATCTGGGAAGAAAAATACCCTGTTAGTATACTTTCCCTACCATGAGCTGAATTTTGGAGAGGGTTAAAAAGCTTTTCCCATCTGATTATGTTTACAGTATCCTGGTTGATTTCATAAACTGTAGAAAAATAATTTCTACATATTTTATATGATTTCAAGGTTTCCTTTTTTTCATATATGTATGAAAATATTTATCACATAAATGTGAGGGGAAAACATTCTTAGGGCTGCTGTGAATGTCTATTAGACAAATGACCACCTAGGCAGATGAATATGCTATGACACGGCCAAGCACATAAAGGAGTAAACAGAGCAATAAGCAGAACCTGGAACTTGGTATTTCCAAGGGGCAGACTTCATGTCTGTTTTCTTGCTGTTTCTGCAGAAAGGGACACAGAGAAATAGTTTTTCTAGATGACTGAGGAAGAGATGATCACAAGAATGCTCAAAAATGTGGAATTATTTTGGGTAATTTGACCTCCCCTCTTGATCTTCACTACTAACTATTTATATATCCATATGTTTCTGAGATTCTCCTCAGAAATTATGAAAAAGACACAATCTCTGGCTTGAAGCAGAGAAACAAGAATGATAAGAGATCAAGGAAAGTGGGTGGGAGGAAGAAGGTTTGCAACAAGTAAAGGTAATTGGGTGATAATTGCATATAGATTTCAGCATTTAAACTTAGAATCAGGACAGAAAGGAAAAGAGGAGTAGCTTGAGTTGAGTGCTAAAAATTGCAGCTCTAGAGAAAGCATTTGAAAGCAGGGAGAGCAAACTTTAGCTCAGTAGAAAAGACTTAAGATACAAAAAATGAATATGGAAAAAAATGTCCAAGATTTGGGATTGTGAGTTTCTAGCAGATTGTGCATTTTTGTAGGCCAGGAAGTTAAAAGATTGGGGTAATGAGCTTTAAGATCTTTAAGTCCTTCTCTTTTCTTTTTCTCCGCTGTTTACGTTTACATATCTCGCCTGATATCTAACTCCTGGAAACATCAAAGACAATGTCTGAGCTGTGGGGCTGTGATCATTTATACATTTTTTTACCCCAGCAGATCCCAAAGGACACGAGGAAGGCTAATGATCTTCTCTAAAATTTGTCACAGACATGAGGTACCCATACCAACCTGTGCTCCTGCAAAGAAGGTTGCTAACCTGAAGATTGCTAATGAGATCACCTGAAGCATTAAGCTTCTGCTCAGTGTAAATTTGCAAAATCACTTCAGGAATGTGTAACAGTGAGGAATCTCTTTCATCATCTTTTCATCCAGTCCTCACCACACTATCTCACAGGACCTGGTTTATTTGGTTTTTTGTTGTGAGTTTTTGGTTGTTTTTTTTCACATAAGCTAAATTTTGAAACTAGCTCTGAAATGATTTCCTCCCTACTGTCCTGGCCTGGGGGTGCTGATTGACACCCACCTAAACATGAGCCAGCAGTGTGCCCAGGTGGCCAAGAAGGCCAATGGCATCCTGGCCTGCATCAGCAATAGTGTGGCCAGCAGCAGCAGGGAGGGCATTCTCCCCCTGGACTCTGCACTGCTTAGGCCACACCTTGAGTCCTGTGTCCAGTTCTGGGCCCCTCAATTGAAGAAGGACATTGAGGTGCTTGAGCGTGTCCAGAGAAGGGCAACGAGGCTGGGGAGAGGCCTCGAGCACAGGACTATGGAGAGAGGCTGAGGGAGCTGGGATTGTTTAGCCTGCAGAAGAGG
>VWZE01026269.1:63988-85531 GCA_013396675.1 Eubucco bourcierii
CACCCCCCCCAAACACCACAAACAAACAAACAAACAAAAACCCAAACAACAAACTCCAGAGGGTCAGGCAAGAGTGAACTGCTTATTAGTTCTGTTCAGAGATCCATTCTATTGCATAAACCTGATGGCAAAATAACAAAAAAGGTGGTTTGTGATTGAGGTAGGAAGTAAAAATGAGTGACCACCAGACAGCAGCATGCTTAGTAATGATGGATGCTCTCAGTGAAGGGAATGAATGAAGAAAGTGTCCCCAGTTTGCAACCTTTGGCCATATGCTCGAGCTCATTAAAATCTCTTCAGGTTAGAGCTTATAATGAGCCCAATACACCCAAGCTGCATACAAGCTATATGCAACTTAATGCAATAATTAGATTACACAGCTCTTACTTAGTAAAGTAATGCTTAATCTGATCTTCCTGAAAACACATTGTTAAGATGGCAGAGTGCATTACTTCTTAGGTATTTAGAATGGTTGTTTCATACCATCAGTTCATTGCATTGGATTATTACAGGCTGTGTATAGTCCATTGGAAATGAAGGGTAAAAGGCCCTGTCTGAGGCAGTGTATTCTTTTACATTGTTGTCATATTGCATTGTGTCATTTCATTTGCTATTAAGAGTTGTCACATCATATTATTCCCTAGGTCAAGCAAATAGTAATGGGATGGGACACACCAGATACAGATAGCAGGAGCCCAATCGGAATTAATTTGCATGTCCTCAGTGACTTCATTAAGTGGTTGGTATCTCAACATGACCACAGGAGTTCTCAGAAAAATAGAAATATTTTGTCTAAGTATCACACACAGTATGACAGTATCACCAGGGTTGGAAGAGACCTCGAAGTTCATCAAGTCCAACCCATCACCACAGACCTCAAGACTAGACCATGGCACCAAGTGCCACGTCCAAACCCGCTTTGAACATCTCCAGGGACGGTGACTCCACCACCTCCCTGGGCAGCCCATTCCAGCAGTCAATGACTTTCTCAGTCAAGAACTTTCTCCTCACCTCCAGCCTAAACTTCCCCTGGCATAGCTTGAGACTGTGTCCTCTTGTTGTGGTGCTGCTTGCCTGAGAGAAGAAAACAACCTCCTCCTGGCTACAACTTCAGGTAGTTGTAGACAGCAAGAAGGTCTCCCCTGAACCTTCTCTTCTGTAGGCTAAACAATCCCAGTTCCCTCAGCCTCTCTTCACAGGGCTGTGCTCGAGGCCTCTCACCAACCTCATTGCTCTTCTTTGGACACATAGCTCAAGTAAGTACACGTAGCTCAAATAACAGCACTGAGCAGATCATGAGCAAAGGGAGATTTAAGCTATGTATTACCAAAGATTGTGCTTTTAGATAAATATACACAAATAGATTGCACACATCTGCATAAAAACCACCAAATATCTTGTTGGGAGACAATTTTTAAAATAGTATTGGTGCTGAGGTAGCTTCTCAGGTTCAGCAACTCCAAAGGCTTTTAGCCTGATGAAACAATTTTCAGCAAATGTGTCATTGGTGAAATCCTCCCAAACTACATGGAAAAGAAAAACTAAATGCAGTGAGGTTTTCAAAGTCATCTGACATATTTTAAATTCCATTGGAATAACATAAGTATGGGGATTTAATGCTTTGTAGTTTGGTTTGGTATGGTTTCTTCTTTTAGGGGATGATACTCTTCATAAAAATCAGGTAAGCCTTTAGGTGCCCACCACAGCAGCAGTATTTCTGATGGATACACCACAGAATCAAAGAACTTTAGAGATTGGAAGGGATCTCCAGAGATCATCCAGTCCAATCTCCCTGCCAAGGTACCTAAGGTAGTTCACATAGGAATTCATTCAGGCAGGTTTTGAAAGTCTCCAGAGAAGGAGACTCCACAACCTCTCTGGGTATCCTGTTCCAGTGCTCTGTCAATCTCACTGTAAAGAAGTTTCTCCTCATGTTGAGGTAAAACCTTTACTGTTCCAGTTTGTAGCCATTGCTCTTTGTCTTATTGCTGCTAGCCACCAAAAAGTGATTGGCACCAGGATTTGTTACATTTCTCAATTTCCTTCTATAGGTTAAATATTGACGATAATCTTATGTCTAGAGATTTTGAATCCATTCTCAACTCTGAGCTGACAATCAAGAAAAATCATGAAATGCTTGAGTGTGCTTTTCACTTCCTAAAACAATAAGAGGCATGAAATACTTATAAAGATAAAAAAAAGAAATGAGGTAGCATATATGTTTAGATGCGATTCATCAGTACAAACAAGACCAAATTTGGTTTGATTCTTTTTTCTTTTGGTTTTATTTTTTTGTTGTTGTTGTTCATGGAATCATAGAATGGTAAGGTTGGAAGGGACCTCAAGGATCAGCTAGTTCCAGCCCCCTGCCATAGGCAGGGACACCTCCCCCTAGGACAGGTCACTCAAGGCCTCATCCAACCGGGCCTTGAACACCTCCAGGGAGGGAGCAGCCACAACCTCCCTGGGCAACCTGTGCCAGTGCCTCACCATCCTCACTGTAAAGAACTTCCTTCTAACATCCACTCTAAATCTTCCCTCTACCAGTTCAAACCCATTGTCCCTCATCCTGTATTTGCAAGACCTTGTAAGACCCCTTGTTGTTGGGTTTTTTGTTGTTGTTGTTGTGTTGAGGTTTTTTTTTTTTTTTTTAGTGTTTTGGGTTTTGGTTTTGTTTGGATTTTTGGGTTTTGTTTGTTTAACAAATGGTTTAATTATCTGGCTAATACTGCAAATAAACTGTATTGTATTCAATATTCTTCTCTGACTGCCAGTCTCAGAGAGGAAAACAATAAAGGGGTCTGTATGTCTGCTTACATTTCTAGTTTCCAAAAGCATAGGAATTTAGTGAGTCTGGATTGTGTCACCCTTACCATGAACTTTGACCCATGTTGACTTCAGCATTTTGCAGATTGACTCTGTAATGCCTATGAAGTGAATACAACATTTCTGGGACCAACCAGGACACTATACATGTGAACACCATTTTCCAAAGCAATTGATATCCAACAGCATAATTATCAATCAGACCTTCTGATAAAACTTGTTGGAAAGTCAAAGATATTAAGAATATGAAAAGGGGCTATAAAAGTTTCACACAGATGGAAAAGATCTTAGGGGTTATTTATACGAGGTTTTTGGCTGTAACTAATGTGCCAGGATGGGGTTAAACTGTCAGGTTTAGGTGAGTTTAAGCACCAAGCCTTAAATCTTGCTCCCACCAAACCAAAAGTGTTTGATGTTTAGCCAAATTACAGTTTCAAATTTTATGTTTGCTGATACAGGAATGCATATAGCCCTATACACGTAAAGTACCTGGCACTGTAGAGATATGATCTTGGGTCAGGTCTGTAATTTATGATTAAATAAACAATAACAGTAATAGGAGAACACTGTAGCAGTTATCAAAACACTGTGTTTCTCTAATTTGAAGGGTAGTTTAAGTGTGGGCCCCTTGAAAGGCTACTTGAGGCACATTAGATCTTTGGCTGACAAATTCAGCAGTTACTCTTTCCAATATTTATCTATTTTTGTCATGTCTGTCCTGCCGTAACAAAGATAAAGTGATTTATTTTCTTAGCTAAAAAGAGAAATTTTCTGAAAACCAGCTACTGTCTGAAACTTTTTCTAGCTACTGCATAACTCATTATTATGACTTAAACTTGAATAATCGTAGACTCATAGAATGGTAAGGTTGGAAGGGACCTCAAGGATCATCTAGTTCCAACCCCCTGCAATAGGCAGGGACATCTCCCGCTAGAACAGGTCACTCAAGGCCTCATCCAACCTGGCCTTGAACACCTCCAGGCAGGGAGCAGCCACAACCTCCCTGGGCAACCTGTGCCAGTGTCTCACCACCCTCACTGGAAAGAACTTTCTCCTAAAATCCAGTCTAAATCTTCCATCTGCCAGTTTAAACCCATTATCACTGTGCAAATTTAAGCATGTCATGATCTTAATTTGTCCTGTCCTCTGCCTTTGTAATTTGGTGAGTGTTAATATCAACCTTTAGAGAAGCTCTTTTCCATACCTGATACTCCTGAGCAGTACCCCAACATGACTAAACTGTGCCCTCCTTAACTCCCTCCCTGTCTCATTTGGATTCTGGCTCTGAAGCTTTGCATTCATTATTAACTAAGGCCAAGTTTGTGGAGGAATAAAACAAAGTTGCCACCCGGTTTCAGCTGGTACTATGGCCACTTGAAATTGAAGTTTTTCATAAAAGCATAGAATCATTAAGGCTGGAAATGACCTCCAAAATCATGGAGTCCCCCCATAAACCCAATCCTATCGTGTCTACTAAACCATGTTCTGAAATGCCATGTGTAGATGTTTTTTGGACACCTTCAGGGACTGCAACTCCACTACTTCACTGGGCAGCCTATTCCCATGCCTGACTACTGTTTCAGTAAAGACATTTTATCTAACATCCAATGTAATCCTCCCCTGACACAACTTGAGGTCATTTCCTCTCGACCCATATCATTCACTGTAGATCCATTTCAGTTTGTATTAATGAATCATCTTTCTAAAACTTCAGGCCTTTGAAATAGATCCCTAAAAATGTAGCACTGCTAGTAAACAATTCTACCAATTACAAGGAGCAAACCCCTTGAAATGCACAACCACAACCAGAGCTCCAAGACCTCTGAAAACATCAGTGTGAATACACACAAGCTGAATTAAAAAGTCTTCTGAGGGATGGCTGAGGGAACTGAAGTTGTTTAGTCTGGGTGAGACTGAGGGGAGAACTTTTCTCTCTTTACAACTCCCCCAAGGCAAGTTAGAACTGGATGGGCATCAGCCTCTTTTCCCAAGGAACAAGAGATTAGATTCTATGATGCTTGTGACATAAATTCCTTCAGTCTCAGAAAAAGAGCAAATACAAGTCACAACCCCCCTGGATGACCCTTTCCCTCTCTACATTATTGTGCAAAAAATCCCTCAATATTTCTTAATAAAAGCAGTAGTTGCTTGTTTTAGACTTAGTGGTTTTTGTTTAGTCACCCCTTTACTGAATTTTGGTACCTCGCTGCCTCAATTCTGTATTGCAAGTCTGCATCATAGGACTAAGAATGTGATGAATGTAGGACTGAGCTGTGCTGTGCCTGTGTGCCGTGCAGTGGTTGCTTACAGAGTTTGGTACATAATATAGGGCAGGATTTACATTCTTAAAAAAAAATATAGACATATATAGATGGTATAGATATAGATTATATGGCTATACTACAGCTATAGATCTAGATCTAGATATACAGATTATATAGCTATAGATGTAGATGTAGATGCAGATGTAGATGTAGCTATAGATATAGATGTACATAGACATTTATCTTTTTAATGTGTTTAAACAGACCCTCAGGCTCCAATTCAGCAGAAACGTTTGATTTCTAGACACAGATATAGAGACAGAGATAGAGATAGAGATATAGAGATTAGCTATAGATATAGATAGATATTTATCCTTTTAATGTGTTTAAACAGACTCTAAGGCTCCAACTCAGCAGACAGTTTTGATTTCTATATATAGATAAAGATATAGACATAGCTATAGATAGATATTTATCCTTTTAATGTGTTTAAACAGACCCTCAGGTTCCAATCCAGCAGAAAGTTTTGATTTTTAGATATAGATATATATAGAGAGATATAGGTATAGGTATAGAGACAGAGACAGAGATATAGGTATAGATATAGATACAGATATAGATATAGATATAAATATATATTTATCCTTTTAATGTGTTTAAACAGACCCTCAGGTTCCAATTCAGCAGAAAGTTTTGATTTTTAGATATAGATATAGACAGAGATAGAGATAGAGGTAGATAGAGAAACAGATATAGGTATAGATATAGATATAGATATAGATAAATATTAAACAGACCTTCAGGCTCCAATTCAGCAGAAAGTTTTTATTTCTATAAGATTCCAATAGAAATTAAAAGGTTTCCCTACCCTATTGGAAACTCTGTTTTCCTGACACACCAATGACAAAATCTGAGCACAAGATCAATTCCTCTAATGTGATGCTTAGGGACATTTCTGCATCAGATCTTGGTCAGGTACTACAGAAACAAAATACCAAAACAATTAAAAAAATAAAAAAGAAAAGATCGCAAACATTTAACTTCTGAAACTGTGCTGAGGTGCACAAACCAGAATTGTTTTCCTAACTTCCTCAATTGTCAGTGAAATGATTGACAAGAAAATTTGTCATCTTTCTTCAGCAAGCTGATCAGTGATTAACCATCCTCTTGATAATCAGCAAAATATTGCACCCAAATCACGTGGCTGTTAATTTGTCAGATCTGTGTATTCTTCTGAGTCATAAAGCAAATTAATTTTATTTGAACATCGATGAATAAAACAAGGATGAGTAAAAAGAGATTTAAGCTTGATAAAATGCCTCATTAGCTATTTTATATAACACTAAATATGTATTTTTCTCCATCTACTGTTTGCTTTTTTGTTTTATTTTGAAACTTCCTTAATATGAGAGTAAATATTAAAAACAACTACCAAACATAACTCCTTCCTTCCTTCTTTCCAAATTCCTTCCCTCCCTCCCTTCCTTCCTTCCTTCCTTCCTTCCTCCCTCCCTTCCTCCCTTCCTCCCTCCCTCCCTTCCTTCCTTCCTTCCTTCCTCCCTCCCTTCCTCCCTTCCTCCCTCCCTCCCTTCCTTCCTTCCTTCCTTCCTCCCTCCCTTCCTCCCTTCCTCCCTCCCTCCCTTCCTTCCTTCCTTCCTTCCTCCCTCCCTTCCTCCCTTCCTCCCTCCCTCCCTTCCTTCCTTCCTTCCTTCCTCCCTCCCTTCCTCCCTTCCTCCCTCCCTCCCTTCCTTCCTTCCTTCCTTCCTCCCTCCCTTCCTCCCTTCCTCCCTCCCTCCCTTCCTTCCTTCCTTCCTTCCTCCCTCCCTTCCTCCCTTCCTCCCTCCCTCCCTTCCTTCCTTCCTTCCTTCCTCCCTCCCTTCCTCCCTTCCTCCCTCCCTCCCTTCCTTCCTTCCTTCCTTCCTCCCTCCCTTCCTCCCTTCCTCCCTCCCTCCCTTCCTTCCTTCCTTCCTTCCTCCCTCCCTTCCTCCCTTCCTCCCTCCCTCCCTTCCTTCCTTCCTTCCTTCCTCCCTCCCTTCCTCCCTTCCTCCCTCCCTCCCTTCCTTCCTTCCTTCCTTCCTCCCTCCCTTCCTCCCTTCCTCCCTCCCTCCCTTCCTTCCTTCCTTCCTTCCTCCCTCCCTTCCTCCCTTCCTCCCTCCCTCCCTTCCTTCCTTCCTTCCTTCCTCCCTCCCTTCCTCCCTTCCTCCCTCCCTCCCTTCCTTCCTTCCTTCCTTCCTCCCTCCCTTCCTCCCTTCCTCCCTCCCTCCCTTCCTTCCTTCCTTCCTTCCTCCCTCCCTTCCTCCCTTCCTCCCTCCCTCCCTTCCTTCCTTCCTTCCTTCCTCCCTCCCTTCCTCCCTTCCTCCCTCCCTCCCTTCCTTCCTTCCTTCCTTCCTCCCTCCCTTCCTCCCTTCCTCCCTCCCTCCCTTCCTTCCTTCCTTCCTTCCTCCCTCCCTTCCTCCCTTCCTCCCTCCCTCCCTTCCTTCCTTCCTTCCTTCCTCCCTCCCTTCCTCCCTTCCTCCCTCCCTCCCTTCCTTCCTTCCTTCCTTCCTCCCTCCCTTCCTCCCTTCCTCCCTCCCTCCCTTCCTTCCTTCCTTCCTTCCTCCCTCCCTTCCTCCCTTCCTCCCTCCCTCCCTTCCTTCCTTCCTTCCTTCCTCCCTTCCTTCCTTCCTCCCTTCCAAATTATTTCTGAATTCTTTTCTTCCTTCTAAATTATTTTCTTCCTTCCAAATTCCTTCCAAACTCCTATTGAATTCCTTCCTTTCAAAGTCTTTTCATCTTTCAGAATTTCTTCCTTCCAAATTCCTTCCTTCCAAATTTCTTCCTTCCTTCTAAATGTCTTTCTACCTTCCTTCTTTCCAAATTCCTTCCCTGTTGCTATGGAGAGTATGAGTAAGGCTAGAAACCATATCTGGCTGCCTCTTTGAGAGGCTCTTGGTGGAAATCTTTTTTCAGAAAAGCTGAGAGGAGTTTAAGGCACCCTACACTCTACAGGTGATGTTAACAAACAGCTTATGAACGTGTCAGCCAGCCCTCCAAATTATCTCACCACACTGAGCTCTCCTGTTTCTCAGCAGCAGCCCTACTCCTGTCTTGCAGATTGTCTCTCATTGTGTATCCCAAGTACACATCTACACACAATGTTTGTAGATAAAAATGACCCAAGAGGCTCCTAACTTGTCCTGTAAGTGCGGAATGTCCAATCTAGGGATCTAACTCCTTCAACCACGGGGCTGACCCTTGCAGAACTGGAGGAGAAACGGATCTCGCAGTAAGCGAAGGAGCTGTTGTCTGTGCTTAGACCCAATTAACTGTGTGGCAAGTGTGCCTTGCTTTGTCAGATGTGCCTGTTCCTACTGCCCAAGAGCTCTCAGAGATAATTGATTCTGGCACTTCTATTACTACCCAGAAACGCAAGGGCATATTTTTTACAGTCACTCTGGCAGCAGTTTGAGGAGAACAGCTTTCCTACAAGATATTCCTTGCACTACCTATTTGTGCCTTCACTGAGACTGTGTGCAGACTTGGCACTCTCACACCACAGTGATGGGCACACCATAAAAGTGACAGATTCAAAATGTCTTTGTTTAACAACTTCTTTCTTTCTTTCTTCTTCTTCTTCTTCTTCTTCTTCTTCTTCTTCTTCTTCTTCTTCTTCTTCTTCTCCTCCTCCTCCTCCTCCTTTCTTCTTCTTCCTCTTTCTTCTTTCTTTCTTCTTTCCTCTTTCTTCTTTCTTCTTCCTTCTTTCTTTTCTTTCTTGTTCTTCTTCCTTCTTCTTTCCTCTTTCCTCTTTCTTCTTCCTTCTTTCTTTCTTGTTCTCTCTTCTTCCTTCTTTCTTCTTTCTTCTTTCTTCTTCCTTCTTTCTTCTTTCTTTCTTGTTCTTTCTTCTTCCTTCTTTCTTCTTTCCTCTTTCCTTTCTTCTTCCTTCTTTCTTTCTTCTTTCTTTCTTGTTCTTTCTTCTTCCTTCTTTCTTCTTTCTTTCTTGTTCTTTCTTCTTCCTTCTTCTTCCTTCTTTCTTTCTTGTTCTTTCTTCTTCCTTCTTTCCTCTTTCCTCTTCTTCTTTCTTTCTTTCTTGTTCTTTCTTATTCTTTCTTCTTCTTTCTTCTTTCTTTTCTTCTTTCTTCTTTTTTTATTTCTTCTTTCTTCTTTCTTCTTTCTTCTTTCTTCTTTCTTCTTTCTTCTTTCTTCTTTCTTCTTTCTTCTTTCTTCTTTCTTTTTCTTTCTTCATTATTCTTTCTTTCTTATTTTCTTCATCCTTCTTTCTTCTCTCTTCTTCCTTCTTCCTTCTTTATTATTATTGTTATTGTTATTAGTATTATTATTATTAGTAGTAGTAGTAGTATGCCTGTCTCTGCTCAGTGTTTGGGCAAGCCTTTAAATTAAAGAACTTCTTAGTACTCCAGCATTTCAAAAGTAAGGGATCTGTTATTTATCTGCTATCTTCTTCCTTTCTGGTTTGTTTGTTATTTATCTGCCATCTTCTTCCTTTCTAGTTTGTCTGTTATTTATCTGCTGTCTTTTTCCTTTCTAGTTCATTTGTTTGTTTGTAACTAACACAGAACAGAGCTGGCTCTCCAGTTGCAAAATGTCATAGATTTCACAAAGAAATAAATACAGTTACATATGTACATTCATGAGTGGTTTCATCACAGAATACTTGTGGCATGCAGAGATAAAAAATGTACACACTAAATCACATTCAGTATTATCATTCCTGGTTGTTGTGTCTGACTGTGTGCAAAATGATTTTGCTGTGAGAATTCAAGGAAGGAGGAAGAAATGGAAGAGATATACCCTCAGTGATTATGTATAGGGAAGAGTCCCAGTATGCACTTAATTTCATTTCCACTTTCTTAAGACACAGAAGTTATGAATACAAATTTTATCAGTGAGTTTTCTGTGAAGTAGTGGAGAGAATAAATAAGAATGCTACATTTGAGCAATGCAAATATAAATCAAAAATTAATTTTGGGGAGCTGATAAGCCAAATATTCACAAAATGTCTCGTTAAATAACAAGCAAAAATTTACACACAGACAACCAACTGCATATATGTCCACAAAAAAGCCTCACTGATGTGTAGTTTCTCCTAGCAAATGTGGGTATGAGCCTGGTTGCTTATAAATAATTAAATCTGGATCAACTGTGACCATGTTGGTAGATTTAGTCCTTGAGAGTTGCTTCATTGTTCCTCTGCCTTTGATTAGCACAGACTACTTATTTGATATTTCATCTTGGAGGAGTTGAGTTCAAAACCTTGTAAGTCTGGTTTATTTTTATTTCTATATGGAGGTATTGAAAAGATGTGTAGATGTAGGGATGGGATTTCATCCAGAGGGACCTGAACAAGCTTGAGAGATGGGCCTGAGTGAGCCTTAATGACGTTCAACAAGAGCAAGTGCAGGGTCCTGTACCTGGCATGGGACAATCCTCACTATCATTACAGGCTGGGGGATGAGGTGTTAGAGAGCAGTCCTGTGGAAAGGGCCTTTGGGGTTTTGGTGGAAGAGAAGCTGGACATGAGCAGGTAGTGTGCACTTGCAGCTCAGGAGGCAAATCATATCCTGGGCTGCATTGAAAGCATTGTGGCCAACAGAGCCAGAGAGGGGATTCTGCCGCTTTACTTCTCTGGTGAGGCCTCACCTGGAGTACTGTATCCAGTTCTGGAGCTCTCACTATAGGAAGGACATGGACCTGGTGGACTGGGTCCAGAGGAGGACCATGAAAATGATCGGAGGGTTGAAGCAGCTCTGCTACGAGTAGGTTGAGGGAGTTGGGGATGTTCAGTTTGGAGAAGAGGAGGCTCTGGGAGGACCTAATAGCAGCCTGTCAGTGCCTGAAGGGGACCTACAGGAAGGATGGAGAGAAGTGGTTTACAAAGGCCTGCAGTGACAGAATGAGGAGCAGTGGGTTCGGGCTTGAGAGGAGCAGATTTAGATTGGATGTTCGGAACAGATTCTTTACTATGTGGGTGGTGGAGGACTGAATCAGGTTGTCCAGGGAGGTGGTTGAGGCCCTTTCCCTGGAGACATTCAAGGTGAGGTTTGATGGGCCCCTGGGTGACCTGGGCTGCTGAGGATGTCCCTGTTGACTGCAGGGAGGGGCTGGAATGGATGACCTCTAGAGGTCCCTTCTGGTCCAGACCGTTCTATGATTCTGTGATTCTGTGATTCTATGATTCTATGATTCTATGATTCTATGAATCTATTCCATGATTCTATGATTGTATGATTCTATTATTCTATGATTATATGGTTTTATGATTTTAGGATTCTATTATTCTAGGATTATACAATTCTATGCTTCTGTGTTTTTATTATTCTATGATTCTATGATTTTTTATTCTATGGTTATATGATTCTATGATTCTATGCTTCTGTGCTTTTATCATTCTATGCTTCTATGATTCTATGGTTTTATGATTCTATGATTGTATGATTCTATTATTTTATTATTCTATGGTTTTATGATTTTATGATTGTATGATTCTATGATTTTATGATTTTATGATTCTATGACTCTATGCTTCTATGATTCTATGATTTTATGATTCTATAATTCTATTATTCGATGATTTTATGATTCTGTGATTCTATGACTCTATGCTTCTATGATTCTATTTTATGATTCTATCTATGACTCTATGCTTCTATAATTCTATGATTCTATGCTTCTATGCTTTTATTATTCTGTGATTCTATAATTTTATGATTCTATGATTCTATGGTTCTGTGCTTTTATTATTCTATGCTTCTATGATTCGATGATTTAATGCTTCTATTCTTCTATGCTTTCATTATTCTATGATTCTATGATTCTGTGATTTTATGCTTCTATACTTCTATGCTTTTATTATTCTGTGATTCTATAATTTTATGATACTATGATTCTATGCTTCTGTGCTTTTGTTATTCTATGCTTCTATGATTCAATGATTTTATGATTCTATGATTCCATGATTCGATTCTATTATTCTATGATTTTATGATTCTATGTTTCTATGCTTTTATTATTCTAGGATCCTATAATTCTGTGATTCTATGTAGGGACATGATTTCATGGTGAACTAGCAGTATTGCTTTAATGGACTCAATAAACTTAAAGGTCTCTTCCAATCAAAATTATTCTATGATTCTATTGAGGGGCAGAAGACTGGAAAGAGTTTAGCTAGTAGAAATGGCCACTGATTTCTTTTCACTTGGCCACAGAAACCTGAGTGATAACTGATTTTTGAAAACATAACCAAGTGAAGTGAAGCTTGATGCTCCAAGAGTCACAAGCTACTTGGAACTGTTGGACCACCTCAGAAAGATGGACTAAAGCATACTTCCTTGTGCTGGTGGAGGTCTTGGAGTGCAATTGTTTGAACTGTGGAATAAGATCAGAGGTACATGGAAGATACTATAAACCATTAGAACAGGTCCTTAGGTGTTCAAGGCGGGTTTGGACGTGGAACTTGGTGCCATGGTCTAGTCTTGAGGTCTGTGGTAATAGGTTTGACTTGATGAGCTTTGAGGTCTCTTCCAACCTTGGTGATACCGTGATACTGTGATAACTTTGCTGTGACTTGGGCTAACTGTATGACTTTCACTATTCCTCTGCTACTTTTGCTGCACAGGCCATTTTGTTTTGTTTTGTTTTTATTTTTCCTTCCTTAGCACCACCTCTGAACTCTGGCACCCCCACACAAACATTTCATGCAGAGATCACAGGAAGAAAATCTCTGCTAACAGTGAGAAATTTATATCCATGTACTTTTTTCTTTTTCTTCTTTTTTTTTTTTTTAATATTGAGGATATTTTTGTCTGTTGATAAATACAGATGTGAATAACACTGACACTGCCTTTTTGGAAACAAGTGACTTCATGTTAGTTAATGGTTTGAGTTTGCTAACAATTTACAGGTAGACACTTACCACTCTAATATGTTGCTTACTCACCTCTTCTTCATATATATTTTTTTTTAATATATCCTTGCCTGAGCTCCAGAAATTACTTACTCCATCACCCACACTGCTTCTCCTACTTAAAGATGCAAATGGGTCCCAATTGTACAAGATATTTAGCATATGGTTAAATTTAAGTATATGAATACTCCCACTGAGGTAAATGGGACTGCACACTTAGAGTGAGGCTCAGACTTAAATTGCTCATTCAGAGTCAAAATTAAAAAAAAAAAAAAAATCACATCTTTGGCTTCTCAATTCCTGCACAGTCCAAGTTTACCCCAGGATTTGTTGTGTTTTTATAGAATAATGGAATCATTTTAGTTGGAAAACACCCTTAAGATCATTGAGTCCCATCATTTTGGTAACTTTGTGGTACGTTCCTTTTGTAAATCATCCTCTGAGCAGTACCCCTGCTAGGTTCAATCTCTCCTTTCTCTCTGCTGAGGTGTCAAACATCTTATTTGCCTTCTTGCAAGCATTTTCTCCAGCACAGCTCTGAATGAAGAATCCTTTGCAGTGAGCACAGACCAGCACCTGGCTGGAGGAGCTCAGTGTTAGCTGGTGTTGCAGGTGCTGCCCTCAGAGTGCAAAGAAGGATGCATATAAAAAAGGTTCTTATACAGTGAAGTGCAATCTACCAAAATGGTGATTTTTCTGCTTTTTACACTTTTTATTTCCCCAGCCCACAGATGCTTTGGATGGTGGTTTTAAGAACAGCAAGGTCAGAAATGCAGTCTGTGTATATCTGAAGTGTTCTGCACACAAACATAGCGGAGGCCTTGAAAAATGCAGTCAGACAAGACAATCCTCATTTCAGCACACTTGTTCCCAGGCTGCTTGCTGCTTCCCCAGAGATTTACCCTTTAGGAAACCTGATTCCATGCAGAGACCCAGAGAGAAAGATCTCTTCTATTACCTTTACTGTTTGCTCTCTGTGGATCAAAACGCTTACACACTGCCTTGTACAACCTTCATAATACAGAAAGACTTCTTAAAAGAACCTGCCCACTTATTGACAACATGCAATCAAAAATACAACCTGAACACTTGAAAGACTCTTTGTCTAAGCTCTTTCTCTATTTTCTTTTTTTCCCCCTTTATGCTTTACAGTTCTATTCTCTTTGCACTTTTTGGAATAGTAAATTTTCTTTTATCGTGGTTTCATAGAGGATAACAGGAACCCTCTGTTAAATAAGAACTCTCTGTTCCATATGTTATCATAATATGTGGGGCTTCTGTCCTGGAAGGGGTAATTAATTACTGAAAGTTGATATTAATATCATCATATATTAATATTAAATATTCAGAACTGGTGGCACCTGATCACCAAAATAATAATAGTAACAGGTTCTTGCATCCTTATGGAAACTATATACAGGTTATAATAGGATCTAAGAATAACTATTAAATATATCTATTAATTGAACTCGACTAAACTGGTAGAGAAAGCTTTGCAGTCAGTGCACCGCTTGCGGTCAGTACTCTGCTTGTTCACTAGATGGATGCAAGGAGCAACTTTCTGCTTATGGTAGAAGGCAATTAATGATTCCAAGAGGTTTTTGGTATTTACTCACAAAAAATATTATCTGACAGTACCCAAAGCTCGTGGCAGAGTTGCTGCCGGTAGCTGTTAGAGGCTTTAGAGTTTCCCCAAGTTTCTGGGCACTTGAGAAGGGAGACAGACGATCTCTGACCTGTTCCTGGCTTTCTGAAGGATTTGTGTTCCCTCCAGGGCTTTCATCACATTCTCAAGCTGCGCCAGGGGAAGTTTAGGCTTGAGGTGAGGAGAAAGTTCTTCACTGAGAGAGTCATTGGTTACTGGAATGGGCTACCCAGGGAGGGGGTAAAGTCACCATCCCTGGAGGTGTTCAAGGCGGGTTTGGACATGGCACTTGGTGCCATGGTCTGGTCTTGAGGTCTGTGGTATCAAGTTGGACTTGATGATCTTTGAGGTCTCTTCCAACCTTGGTGATACTGTGATACTGTGATCTGGGCAGAAGGCTTTCGGGTGCAGGCAGATGCCTTGCGGTGTGCAGTCTGGGCACGGTGTCACGCCGGCTGTGCAGGCCGAACGCGTGACAGGGATCAGAGCCTCAGCTCAGGATCAGTGAGGCAGCAGGCAGGGATGCAATAGCAGCCACACCTTGGAATGGCAAAGTGCACGCACTGCTCCCTGCTCATCTCCTTTTATCCAATACAGCCTGAGACTAATGGGCCTTTGGCCACAGGATAGCCAATCCAATGGCAGTTAGCCAAGATGTGACCATATTGACTGAAGCCATAGGCTTACTTTACCCTTTCTTGGGCAGAACACAGCCTTGCACTAGGCAATCCTGTGCACCTTGTTTGCCGCAGTTGCCGGCAGGCCGCAGACCCCAGACTTAGTGGCTCCAGGTTCTTTGTCCTTTTTCCCGTGGTTGTTCTCCCCAAAACAGAAGGAGGGAGAGCAGAAAAATGTGCCTGGGCAAGCCAGGACATGTACAAGCATAATTTGGCCTGCTTAGGCCTACCATGACATCTTCTTAATACAAAATGAAAACAACTGGAGCTGTACATTTTGTTTGTTTGCAGGGGTTTTTTTTGTTGTTATTGTTGCTGGTGGTGAGTTTTTTCAGCTTTTCACACATGCTTCTAGAGTGCTATGCAGAAATACTTCTTATTATAATATTTAGAAAAGTAATCTTCCCTAATGTACTTGTCTGTTGTAAAATATACTTGTCTGTTATATGGGTTTAAACTGGCAGAGGGAAGATTTAGACTGGATGTTAGGAGGAAGTTCTTTACAGTGAGGGTGGTTAGGCACTGGCACAGGTTGCCCAGGGAGGTTGTGGCTGCTCCCTCCCTGGAGGTGTTGAAGGTCAGTTTGTTTGAGGCCTTGAGTGAGCTGTACTAGTGGGAGGTGTCCCTGCCTATGGTGGGGGGTTGGAACTAGCTGATCCTTGAGGTCCCTTCCAACCTTACCATTCTATGCTTCTATGAAAATGTCCCTGATAAAAGCAAAAGATTCAGCATCTCCAAGGAACAAAATATGAATTGCATAATGTCGTGATCTGATAAAAATAAATTTTCATTGGCAAAAAAAGCAGACAGCTTGGAAATAATGTTAGCAGATAAGGAGGGAAGGTTTTCAGGTAACGTATTCATGTCTGAAAACATCAGTTCTTGTTTTACTTCTGCAGATATCTTTTAAATGAAGCAGCATTTTTGTAGTTTTCTGTTTGCTTTTGAATTGTTTTTCAAACACTATCAATAAAGTCAAGAAAACAACATTCTCCAGACTACTCCATGTGTTGAATAGGAACAGAAACCGAACAGAGGAAGGATCCCTTTTTAGCTCAATGGGATATTCTAATGTTAAGGCAGGCTTTTGGAAGGGCAGTCTTGTTTAGAATAGCACTCACCAATCCCTCTGTACTCTATACTGACATCTCACAGCCCAAAGGCAAGCAGGCAGGCAGAGAAAAAGGATAAACAGAAGCAGCAAAACATATCTGAAGAAATCTCTCATTTTTACATGGAACGGTTTAACCTTAACGCATGTACGGATTTCTTGAAGCTTTGTGGAAGTCAGGGGGTATCAAGCCTATTCCAGGCTGAAATTTTTGAAAGTCAGATCAGTTATTGTCATCACACTTCAGTCTAAAAATCAATCTCTTTTCAGCTCGATCAACTGACGAGGTTTTATTTTAAATATGTGCACATGGACGCAATTCAAAGTCACAGTAAGACAAACAATGTAATAGGAATGTGTTCGATATCTGGATAAATGCCTATCTGATGTATGAAAACATCACCTAGTGTTTTATTTGCAGACTCAAATTTCAGCAGAAAAGTATAAATGTAAGTGTCAATAATATTGCTTTTTTACCTATGTGTATCCAAAGTTATCACTCGTTACAACAATAGAGAGTATGTGTTATTTCTTCACTATGTATCTGCTCTGGAAACACTCTACTTATCTGGTAAAGGATTCAGAGTATTTATTTATTGTTCAAGATAGCCATTTCTTCACAGAAAATGGATTCTGCAAAAATACCTCCTTAGGATTTCACTACTGGCTATGGGTTGTTCTAAGGAATAAGATGAAGTATGCTTTTGAGTACTCTACCTGCCATAAACAACCTTCAGATCTGCAGACAAAAATGATGATCTTAGTGTATTTGATTTACAGAGCTATTAAAAGTGGTTCTGTATTTAGCAGGAGACCCTCTTGCAGCCAAAGAACGTACTTTACCTGCTTTACCTTCCTACAAGGGAGCTAAGTCACTTGGAGGGTGTTGGTATGGTCAAATTCTGGGCAGAAGATGATGACTTCACAGATTCACAGACTGCATTGGATTGGAAGGGACCCTCGGAGACCATCTTGTTGAACCCCCTTGCAGTGAGCAGGGACACCTTCAGCTAGATCAGGCTGCCCAGGGTGACATCAAGTCTGATCTTGAATGTCTCCAAGGATGAGACCTTAACCACATGCCTGGGCAGCCTGTTCTAGTATTTGACCCCTCTCATTGTAAAGAACTTCCTTCTAATGGCCAACCTAAATCTACATCGCTCCAGTGTAAAACCATTGCTCCTTGTCATATCACTACAACCTTTCTGAATAGTGCTTCCCCAGCCATCCTTTAGGTCCCCTTCAGGTCCTGAAATGCTGTTGTAAGGTCTCCCCAGAGCTTTATCTAAGCTAAACAGCCCAAATTCTCCCATCCTGTCTTCATAGGAGGGATGCTCCAACCCTCTGATCTTTTTTGTGGCCCACCTCTGAACCTCCTCCAACATGTTCATGTCTCTCTTGTGTTGGAGGCCCTAGAGCTGGGCTCTGTAGACCAGATGAGGTCTCACTAGAGCAGAGAGTCATGATCAGCTCTCTTGATCTGCTATTCACACTTGATGCAGCCTAGGATGTTATCTGTCTTCTGGGCTGCAAAAGCACATTGCTGCCTCATGTCCTGCTTCTCACCCACCAATACTCCCAAGTCCTTTTCTGCAGGACTGCTCTCAATTCAGTCATCTCTCAGCCAGTATTGACACTGAGATTTGCCCCAACCTAGGTGCAGGACCTTACACTTTGCCTTAGTGAACTTCATGAGATTCTCCTCAGCTCACCTTGCCCAGTGCTGTGTAAGCAAACCCATTGGGAAAGAACACGAAATTTTGATCCTGACACTAATCATGGAGCCATGTATTAATGGAATGGATCTGTCTGCTCCTTCCAGTGCCTCTGTCCACCACCGGAAGGATGGCAAGAAGGATAATTTGTACCCAAATTCCCTCACTAGCTGTCCTAGGTCCCTAAAGTCTGTTTTATTTGCCCTTGGGCTACATATGACAGTTTCTTCACCACTCACAAAACAGAGTAATAGTGGATAGTAGTCTTGAGGGCCTCATCAGGCATGGGAGTTTGCTAGTGATACCTCCAACCCTAACTCCTGGGAGGCAACAGAAGGCTCTGGCTGGCATATCATACCCTCTCTTCCTTTCAGAAGAGAGTCACCTACAACTATGACTCTTTTCTTCTTTGTGGAGGTGCTGGGAATACATACTACCTGGAAGCTTTTTATATTTGTGGCTTCTCTAGTGGAGAAGAATCAACACCCACATTACCCATTGGTTGCTCTTCCACCTCAAGGACCTCATACCTACTGAGTAGTGAACCCTGGGGCAGCATGGTGGGCAAGGAGAGGGTTTGCTTGCCTTTGCTAACAGGGACTTGCTTCCACCCACTGCTTACTTTCAGGACTCTGCATCCTTGTGAAAGGAGGACGCAGAATGCCTTTGATTCTGAGTTGTTTTTTTCTGTGGTGGCTGTTCCTGTCTGTGCTGGTTTGAGGCTAATTGGAATATTTTAATAGACAAAGTTGCACTATAGGCTGTGAAAGGAAAAGATCATGATGTCTATTTCACTCATACGTTTGCTGGAGAATTGTTTGGGAACACTAACCAAAACAATAGATAAGTCAGTCTCTCTCTGTCGCTTGCTTGAGCAGGAGCTGCTGGTGGGATCTAGCAGCTTCTGGCTCTGGTTCCTCTGCTGATTAATCCTCACTAACCACTTTTCTTCTAACCCCCTTGGCCGATCCTCCTAATTTACCTTGCATGTAAGGCAAACCTTGGGGTAAGGTACAGGGGTGGGGAGAAGGTGGAAGGGTGGTTGGGAGCCCCTCCTGGGGTCTCTGATTTCTGGGAGGGGAGTTGTGTTACTGTATTAACTTTTACTTGTATATTTCTGTAAATATTGTGTATATAGTGTAAATATCTGCTGTACATTGTGCAAAGCTGTAAATAGAGCTTCATCATTTAACTTCCAGCCAACTGAGTGCTAGTCTGGGTCATTTTACAAGTGTGGGGGGGAGGGGGTGACTCCCAAACCTTCACACTGTCCCTGTTCCTTTCTCAGTGTGGTTCCACATGTCTATCTCTTCCTCCCACTCTCTAATGTTCCTTAGCCTTTCTACTTCTTCTCTTAGCTCTACTACCAGACTAAGCAGTCCACTTGCTCATGGTCTCCACTCTTGTTCTCCCAGTCCTGTCAATGAAACTCATATTTTACTGAAGCATATCACCTTTTTACATAACAGGTGCTAAAAGTGGAGATGAACCACAGCAGAATGATGATTAGCAGATTGCAGCTCATTCACACAGCACATGATTCCTATTCTTCCTCCCTACAAAAGAAATTTAGTGTCTGATTTATCTGCAGGTTTATGCTTGCAGCTGTGACAGGCACAGTGCACTCACTGAAATTGGTATGAATGTAGTATATCAGGTTTGCAAGAACCAGACTTATACGTTGGCTTTATAGATGTTTCCTACTTGGTTGTGTTCTCCTCACACACAACTGGCCACAGCTTTAAAATAAATAAACTGATAGATAAAAGTAGGCACCCTCCTTTATAACCATTAAGATAAAGTGTTTAACTATCTTTAGTCACTGACAAAACCTTTAATCAATTAATGGATTCTTAAGCCATCTTTCTGTCACTATACCCTTTAACAATAGATCATTGGCTCAGCTGAAAGCTACATTGAGCTCCATCGTGATTAGAAGCTAATGAACCTCTAGCATCTGTAGGATATTCCATCAAATAGACTCCACAAGTGAGAGATTTGTACCTGAAATAAATATTTGTCTACACAACTCCAGGAATGACTGAACAGACTAAAAGTTTGGAGAGTGATGTATAGCAAAAATCTGAGACTATGAACTATCAGAAAATGTCAGAATGATTTCCAAAAGAGAGGAAAAGATTCAGAATGTGAAAACCCAACTATTTTTTTGTTGTTGTTTTTTTTTTTTTTTTGGTCCACACATATCTGCTTGCACTACACATAGAGTAAGCAGTCAAATATTTACCAAAAAAGAATGCTCAAATTGTATGTGGCACCATAGTGATAAACACTCATGCAAATGTTTCTGTGGTTGAATAGAGTGTGTCTTTTTGCTGTCAAGCATGAAAGCAACTGTGACCAATTTAATAAATCTTTGCTAGGCATACAGCTGGAGTTTAACAAAGTCAACACAGTATATTTGAAGCTTACCTTTGTATAGAAAAAGGGGGGGGAAAAATACCCAAAGTATATGTGGAAAAATTACGTGAGGAAAATCAGCTATTGGAGGATACTATTGTAGGGATGGAAAGAGAAATTTGTCAGATGAAATATTTATTGAGACTTTAAAAAAAGATAAATTAAAAAAAAAAAAAGTTATTTTCAGCCTCACCAAAGGAGATCATAACTCAGCTGTGTACATAATGAAATGGCTTTCATCTGGATATCCAAAACTTATACAAACTTCTTCAATATTTTATAGTCCCAGTATGAGATTTCGTGAGATCAGACTGACTGCCTTTGACAGTATCGAGTATGCTTCAAGAACACAGAGAAAACAACAAAAAAAAAAAGAGCACTTAAAAAAGAAGAAAAAGTTCAGTAAGTAAAAACAGTGTAGTTCTCCTATTAATTGATTTTGTTTGAACACATATTAAAAAAAAAACCAAACAAAAACCAAACGCAAAAAACCAAGACAAATATTTAAAGGAAGACATCAACCAAATTAAACATCTTTCAAAGGAGGATGTTACCTGATCTCAACAAATGCTGATTTAAGTTTGCATGGAAGTTAAATCAGTTCATCCCTTGATAGTAGAAGCAAGTGATACTAAAATTAAAAAGAATAAAATAATATTAAAAAAAAAAATCCCCACTCTGTTGTAGCAGAACTTCGTAACATGTCTTTCAAAGCTAAATAGAATCATAGTATCATAGAATGGTAAGGTTGGAAGGAACTTCAAGGATCATCTAGTTCCAACCCCCTGCCACAGGCAGGGACACCTCCCACTAGGACAGGTCACAGTATCACAGTATCACAGTATCACAGTATCGCAAGGGTTGGAAGAGACCTCAGAGATCATCAAGTCCAACCCATCACCACAGCCCTCAAGACTAGACCATGGCACTAAGTGCCATGTCCAAACGTGCCTTGAACGCCTCCAGGGACGGTGACTCCACCACCTC